>OY747707.1:41254370-41466870 GCA_963556495.2 Valencia hispanica | reverse complement strand
GAGATCCAAAGAAATTCTGGATCAAATGAGAAAGTAATTGAGATCTATCAGTTTGGAAAATGTTACAAAACCATTTCTAAAGCTTTGGGACTCCAGCGAACCACAGTGAGAGCCCGTTATCCACACATGGGGAAAACATTGAACAATGATGAACCTTCCCAGGAGTGTCCGGCCTACCAAATTTACCCTAGGAGCCGAACGACAACTCATCCAAGAGGTCACAAAAAAAAAAAACTTCATACCTCACTTGCTTCAGTTAAGGTCAGAGGTCATGACTTCACCATAAGAAAGAGAATGGGCAATAATGGGCATGGCAGAGTTCCAAGATGAAAACCACTGCTGAGCATAAAGATCATGGCTTGTCTCAATTTATCCAGAAAACATCTTGATAATCTCCAAGACAAATACAAATCCTCTGGACTGGTGAGACAGAAGTTGAACTTTCTGGAAGGTGTGTGTCCTGTTACATCTGGTGTAAAAGTAACATAGCATTTCATAAAGAGAACATCATACCAACTAGGGATGTGTATTAGTAAATATCTGGTGATACGATATGTTTGACGATACAGGGGAGAGGATACGATATATTGCAATACTATGAATAAGACAACATATTATTTATTTATTTATATATATCTATATATCTATATATATATATATATATATATATATATATATATATATATATATATATATATATATATATATATATATATATATATATATATATATATATATAGTTTAAATTTAACTGTAGAAAAACTGTCGCCGCATTCAGCACTCCAACCTGTTTCACACTTTAACACATCCAGTTTTCTTTCTAGATCTAGTTGATCCACTGGAACGAAGGTGAAAACAGCCTCCAACTAACGGTCATATTTTGAATTTTACTTCAAAAATTACTTTCATAACTAATGGTTCCATTGAATTTTTTTTTTTTAAAGTGATACATTGCTTTTCAATGTTTATACATATATTGTGACAAAATATCGCAATATATCACATATCGATATTTTCTTACATCCCTCATACCAACAGTTATACATTGTGGTGGTAGTGTGATGGTCTGGGCTGTTTTGCTGCTTCAGGAACTGGAAGACTTGCTGTGATAAGTAGAACCATGAATTCTGCTGTCTACCAAAAAATCCTGAAGGAGAACTTCCGGCCATCTGTTGGTGACCAACTTGGGTTCTGCAGCAGGACAATGATGCAAAACACACCAGCAAGTTCACCTCTGATTGGCTGAAGAAACACAAAATGAAGACTTTGAAGTGGCCTAGTCAGTTAGGCCTAGTTAGGTGCATCCCTGCTTCAACACAGCTGAATCAAATGAATCACTCATTACCAGACCTTTGCCAAACTTGATGGCATAATGAAGAGGTGATTCAGTCATTTGATTCAGCTGTGTTGGAGCAGGGACGCAACTAATAGTTGCAGGGCAGTAGGTCTCGAAATCCAGAGTGGGAGGCCCCCTAATCGAGAGAGATTGCGCAAAAATAGTCAAAGGTCCCTGATGTTTATGCTCCAAGTTGAGGAAATGTCATAACAGATTAGGTGTGGTCCTACGTGCAAAAGTTGTGTGTACCAATCACGAGCAGGTGGGGGCGCCATAAATTGTGGGACTGTTGACTTTAAAAAAACACTTAAATAGAAGCCTTGATTTATAATTTTTTTTTTTTTTTTAGATAAATATGTTTTTACAGGTCTTTCCCAGGATTTCCAATAATTGTAATGCTGTAGAGACAAGAATTTGGAGGACAGCTTTGCTCATGCGTTTCATATTTTGTATGGAAAATGCCAATGTTTTAAAAAGCTGAAATAATTGACATCAGGTTTAAAAATCAGGAGGAGGACCAACATCTTCAAGTACTTTTTTTTAAAATAGGCTCGGCAAGATTGGACGTAAATAAACAAAAGTGATGGATACCAATGAAATAAAAGGAGGCAGAGTGCTGCAGGCGCTTGTGTGCTTTATTAACTACTGATTAAAGGTAGAAGAGGAGCCTTAGCCAGGACCCAAATAATCGGAAGAAACAAAACACACATAAAATGCTAGTAGCCAGCCTTCATTTTAAAGGAGGGAAGGCTGATGCTTATTTCATACAACTCTTTAGGAGTGGTCTGGTCATGGAGGAGATGGGTGGTATAACCAACTCCTACTAATTTATTAATTCAGATCTTAATTAGTCATTACTGGACCTAGTCCAGAGGTATTAGAAGAAAAATACTCTGTGTAGTTCGGACAAAAATGGTACATCAAATTATGGCATCAAATCGTTGAAATGTACAAAATAGTGGGTCAGGTTGTCTGTTAGTGAGATGTGCTTCCCCACAACAGGGTCTTGGAACGATCTGAAACAGTCTGTCATTTAGAGTAGGCATGTTCTGTGAAACCAGTATTAATGTTATGTCATGAAGCCTATGTCACATCCACAGGAAGCATCGTAACGAGAAGAACAACACAATTCAAATACTGTTAAAGAGCAACAAGGAAGTAAAAAGCTACAGATTGCACTAAGCCACAGTTGTGATGGCAGGAAGACCAGTCGGCTTGCCCTGTGGATGGGTCTCGCCCACTCTGGAGGGACGATGGGCGGGCTTTGTCTTTAAATTGCTTCCACGTAGTTGGCGGGCAGCATGCCGGTCTTGCCGGTGCGCTGCACGGTGCCGTACATCCAGCCCTCGTCGATGGACTGCACGTTGACGATGACGTCGCTGTCTTTGAATGACACCTCGTCGCTGTCTGCCGCCATGTAGTCGTACATGGCACGCACGGTTTTCTGAAGAAAAACAAAGAGACGGGGGATTGGGAAGAGCCTGATGTTGGTGTTTTACATTCAGAACTGAGGAACCCTGTTTGGATGAGAGGTGAAAAGTCTTCAAAGGCCAGAACAGAAATATTTTGTGTAGTTTGAGTCAAAAGTTTACATGTAGGCATCGAAGGCATGAATGTCTTTTTTAGCTTTAGGGAACTTTCTTTTCATGGTGGGTTGATTACCATTGTAACAACAGAGTATAAAGATTTTTAAAACAAGAACTGGGTGAACAGGTTGAATTTATTTAGGATTGTTTAAAAAATGATACACCCTAATTAACACTTGGCAAAATGTCTATTAGTTAGCTGCAACTCAAACAAAAATTTTCTGTTTGCTTCTTACATTATAATAAATGATAAATGACCCCTTTAACTAGCAGATTTATTGGAGTATTAGTTATTCTAAACTGGTTTGTGTCCTTGCACAGACACATTTCTAAACATAATCCACAAATTTAGGAAAGGGCTGCGTTTAGTCTTTTGTCAAAGTCTGATTTGTCCATTTCACAACTGGTTTTGATGTGTGTTTCAACCACCCGACCCAAACTATTACCCTCTGATGAAAGAAATTGTTTAGGATGTTCTAGATCCGCCCAGAGAATAACCAAAAAAACCATCTAATAAACTGGAAGAGGCAGTTCCTGTTCACAGTGAAGTGAGTTTAATATCAACGTGGACTGAAAGGGTGCCGACCAAGAAAGAAACTCTTCCACAATCGACACCTTTTTTATAATTTGCAGTTCCCCACATAGACGAGCCGAATTCCTTCAGGAAAAACCTTTTATCGTCACATGACATGAAGATTAAGCTGTTTGGCTACAACAACAAGAAAAATGTTTGGGGGAGTCGAGTTGAGGCTTTTAAATCAAAGAACACTATATACACTTTCAATGGTGGTAGCATCATGCTGAGGGTCTATTTCATTGCCAGTGGTACAGGTGAACAAAGTGAGTGTAAAAAGGAGGGAAAAAACCTTCCAATATTCTTTAACTTCTACTCAAGAGTTGCTGGAACGTGGACCAAGTTAGGAGTTCTAGCAGAACAATGATCGTAAACCCACATTAAAACCAGTTTTAAAGTAGATAAAGCAGGTTAGCAAATTTCTGGAATTGGTCTCATTCTTTTTAACTTATTGCTTATTAAAAATCACTGTAATTGTATATTTTAATATCATTCCACCATGAAGAAAGAACGGTAAACTAAATCCCTACAAATCTTTTTAAATTAAAACAGCATTCATGCTCGTAATGAGTTCATGTGAACATCTGAGCTGAACTGTCGTATTACTCTTAAAATGTCTGTGACCTGGACAAGAAGCATGTTTCTAGCAGTCAGTGAGTAAAACACGACTGTGCAGTACTAACCCCGGTAGTAGACGGGTGTGAGGGGATGGAGGAGACTGTGGTCTGTTGGGTGGCCACAGATGATGACCTCTGTTGCAGCTCCACGGTCCTAGTCTGCTGGTAGCCTGCAGATATTGAATAAACAACCCGGTAAAGGAAAGCTGTAGCACCCATAAAGCTCACATACATTAAGACAAAAACTGCTAAATGATCTTGGAACAATCCACTTGTCGTGCTGATGCTTTGACCGTTACCCGTAGAGCTGGCCATGAAGCCATTGCTGTAGAGAGACAGATGGTGATCGGCATCCTGGGACACTTCTGACTTCTCATCAGCCATGCCACTCAGGGCGCTGGTGGAGCGGGAGTGCTCCTTGCTGCGACGCTGTGCTTGCACTGTCAGTGTGGGAGAGATTAACGCTACATTTTGATGGGTAAACGGACATCATCTGTCAGGTCTTGGTTATGACACAACAGTTAGGCTTAGAACAAAAATAACAACTGCTCTCTTTTTAGCTGGGACATGAGTCTGTATTTATGTTTGAAAAAAGGAGTTTCCTTTACAAGGGAAGACCTGCTATAAATATACTGAGGCAGGACACGATACATTAGAGATTTTTGTAGGGTTCATATTTTTATCTAAAAATTTCACACTTTTCTAGATTCAAATATTTAAAGTTAAAATTCCTTTACATTTATTTAAAAAATATAAAATAAAAAAGTTTACAATACATTTACAGCAGATGTTTCTACAGTGGGCAGGCTTTTAATATGGGACCTTAGAATAAATAGAAACAAAGGAAGGAAGGAAGGTGCGTACGGAATGGAAGAAAATACACAAATAAGAAAGGAAGAATGAATGACACAAAAGGTGAAAAAAAGGACGAAAAATAAGATATGTGAAGGACACAAGGAGGGAAATAAAAAGGAAAAATACCAGGGAATAAATCAAGAAAGAAACACCTCAAGAAAGAAAGAAAGAAAGAAAGAAAGAAAGAAAGAAAGAAAGAAAGAAAGAAAGAAAGAAAGAAAGAAAGAAAGAAAGAAAGAAAGAAAGAAAGAAAGAAAGAAAGAAAGAAAGAAAGAAAGGTAAGGAATAAGGACATAAGGGGGAAAGGAAATGGACAGGAAAGGAAGGCCAACTTGGATAACAACAGTGGGAAAAGGAATAATAAAAATAACTATCTTTTTATACCCTTATTTACTTTTTTCATACTCATTTATAGTTGGTAAATACTAAAATTAATTTCCACAATTTTCCATACTCTCCAGACTGCGGTCTGGGTTTTTAAAAGATATAAATCCATTACTCCGACTCTTATCAATCACCCGTAATAAATTGAAAGATTTGTTTTTATCTCTTCATTTGAATCTGACCTGACATCATGTGCAGACTCCTGGACTGGATGTTGTCCTCAGCTGGGTCATAGTCAAACACAGAGCCGGGGTTGGTGCGCCACACACGCAGATCTATAGATGCACAGTCAATCGTTGGATCGAACAGACAATTGATAAGTTGTGTTCTATTTCTGGCACTTTTCTGTCCCAGGCAGAGCAAAAATTTTTTTATTTGTCAGCAAGAATCGGAGTGTGTGTATTTTAATGAAAATAATCATTAATAATTATTTATAATAATAGTTATTCATATCGGATAAGATGCACAAGGATACAGTGAAGTTGAACTTGTTTGAAAACCTATGCCCATGTAAGACAATTCAATCCTGCCTCCTGGCAACTATGAGCAGAGGTATCTGTTTGCAGGTGATCGTACCGGTAATGGTTTCCTGGTCGTGCTCCATGGCCCGTCTCCTCTCCATCTCCACCACACGCCTCTGGATGCCACGGTAGTTGATGTCGCTGAAGTCCTGTGTGTTCTTTTTCACGCGCTCGGTCACGGGGTCAGAGGTGGTGGGAGTGAAGCTGCCCTTGCTCTTCTCAAAGTCTTCATGGTATTTCACCTAAATGAGTAAAATCAAACTATGAATATACAGCGTTTACCACTTAACGGATACCACTTAACTTTTTCACTTTTTATCATCCTAAACCTTCTAACCTCAATTTATTCTACTACAATTTTATGTGATAGGCCAACACAAAGTTCTGCATAGTTATGAAGTGGAAGGAAATGTGTTTATTTACAAATAAAAATCTAGAAGGTTTGGTCTGGTTCAGTCTGATTGAATCTGATACTCCTAAACAAAATCGAGCGCAACCGATCATTTAAAGTAGGAAGAAGAAAAATATTACTGAAGCCACAAGGAGTCCCATTTCAAGTTTGCCACAAGCCTTGTGGGGTAAACAGCAAACATGGACGAAATGCTCTATTCAGATTAGACCAATATTAAACTTTTTGACCTGCGTGTAAAACTCTTTAATTGGTGGAAAACTAAAAATGCACATTACCCTGAACACACCATCCACAAGGTGAGATTTGGTAGAGGTAGCATCATGCTGTGGAAATGCACAATCATTGCTATTTCGGAATAGTTCAGATTGATTTGGTTAAAAATGGCCTAATCAAAGTCCAAAGCAAAACCCATTAACAATATGCGGAAAAAGTACAATGCTGTTGTTCAAAGATTTTCTCCTTCCAGTCTGAAGGAGCTTGAGCGGTTTTTGAGCAAGAACAATGGACAGAAATTCTATTTACTGGCAGCTGCTTCTGTAAAGCGTTAACTCAGGGGGCGCTGAATACAAATGTACTACTTTTTGTTGGTCTATCACATAAAATCCTGAAATAATTTGCAGATATGTGTAATTAAGCAGCAGACCACACTAAGATTTAAAAATAAGTCAGGGGCTTTTAAAAATGCATATGTTTTTTTTTTTACTTGTATGCAAACATTTAAAATAACTGTATTAAAATAAGTCTACAACATAGTAAAGAGGTTTTCACTATGTTATATGAGAGGTTTTACTATGTTATATGAGAGGTTTTACTATGTTATATGGGAGGTTTTACTATGTTATATGGGAGGTTTTCACTATGTTATATGAGAGGGTTTCACTATGTTGTATGAGAGGTTTTACTATATTATATGAGAGGTTTTACTATGTTATATGGGAGGTTTTACTATGTTGTATGAGAGGTTTTCACTATGTTGTATGAGAGGTTTTCACTATGTTATATGAGAGGTTTTACTATGTTATATGAGAGGTTTTACTATGTTATATGAGAGGTTTTACTATGTTATATGAGACGTTTTACTATATTATATGAGAGGTTTTACTATGTTATATGAGATGTTTTCACTATGTTATATGAGAGGTTTTCACTATGTATTATGAGAGGTTTTACTATATTATATGAGAGGTTTTCACTATGTTGTATGAGAGGTTTTACTATGTTATATGGGAGGTTTTACTATGTTATATGAAAGGTTTTCACTATGTTATATGAGATGTTTTCACTATGTTATATGACAGGTTTTCACTATGTATTATGAGAGGTTTTCACTATGTTATATGAGAGGGTTTCACTATGTTGTATGAGAGGTTTTACTATGTTATATGAGAGGTTTTACTATACTATATGAGAGGTTTTCACTATGTTACATGAGAGGTTTTCACTATGTTACATGAGAGGTTTTACTATGTTACATGAGAGGTTTTACTATGTTATATGAGAGGTTTTACTATGTTATATGAGAGGTTTTACTATGTTATATGAGAGGTTTTACTATGTTACATGAGAGGTTTTACTATGTTATATGAGAGGTTTTACTATGTTATATGAGAGGTTTTACTATGTTATATGAGAGGTTTTACTATGTTATATGAGAGGTTTTCACTATGTTATATGAGAGGTTTTACTATGTTATATGAGAGGTTTTACTATGTTATATGAGAGGTTTTCACTATGTTAAATGAGAGGTTTTACTATGTTACATGAGAGGTTTTCACTATGTTATATGAGAGGTTTTCACTATGTTACATGAGAGGTTTTACTATGTTATATGAGAGGTTTTACTATGTTATATGAGAGGTTTTACTATGTTATATGAGAGGTTTTACTATGTTATATGAGAGGTTTTACTATGTTATATGAGAGGTTTTACTATACTATATGAGAGGTTTTACTATGTTACATGAGAGGTTTTCACTATGTTACATGAGAGGTTTTACTATGTTATATGAGAGGTTTTACTATGTTATATGAGAGGTTTTACTATGTTATATGAGAGGTTTTACTATGTTATATGAGAGGTTTTACTATGTTATATGAGAGGTTTTCACTATGTTAAATGAGAGGTTTTACTATGTTAAATGAGAGGTTTTACTATGTTAAATGAGAGGTTTTCACAATGTTATATGAGAGGTTTTCACAATGTTATATGAGAGGTTTTCACTATGTTAAATGAGAGGTTTTACTATGTTAAATGAGAGGTTTTACTATGTTATATGAGAGGTTTTACTATGTTATATGAGAGGTTTTCACTATGTTAAATGAGAGGTTTTACTATGTTAAATTAGAGGTTTTACTATGTTATATGAGAGGTTTTACTATGTTAAATGAGAGGTTTTACTATGTTAAATGAGAGGTTTTACTATGTTATATGAGAGGTTTTCACTATGTTACATGAGAGGTTTTCACTATGTTACATGAGAGGTTTTCACTATGTTATACGAGAGGTTTTACTATGTTATATGAGAGGTTTTCACTATGTCATATGAGAGGTTTTACTATGTCATATGAGAGGTTTTCACTATGTCATATGAGAGGTTTTACTATGTTATATGAGAGGTTTTCACTATGTCATATGAGAGGTTTTACTATGATATATGAGAGGTTTTCACTATGTTACATGAGAGGTTTTGACTATGTTATACGAGAGGTTTTACTATGTTATATGAGAGGTTTTCACTATGTCATATGAGAGGTTTTACTATGTTATATGAGAGGCTTTCACTATGTTGTATGAGAGGTTTTCACTATGTTTTTTGAGAGGTTTTCACTATGTTATATGAGAGGTTTTACTATGTTATATGAGAGGTTTTCACTATGTTATATGAGAGGTTTTACTATGTTATATGAGAGGTTTTCACTATGTTACATGAGAGGTTTTGACTATGTTATACGAGAGGTTTTACTATGTTATATGAGAGGTTTTCACTATGTCATATGAGAGGTTTTACTATGTTATATGAGAGGCTTTCACTATGTTGTATGAGAGGTTTTCACTATGTTTTTTGAGAGGTTTTCACTATGTTATATGAGAGGTTTTACTATGTTATATGAGAGGTTTTCACTATGTTATATGAGAGGTTTTACTATATTATATGAGAGGTTTTCACTATGTTATATGAGAGGTTTTCACTATGTATTATGAGAGGATATTTCAGTATGTTATACTTGAGGCAATTTCCGTATATTTTATGAGAGCTTTCACAATATTGTGTGAATGATTTCAATTTGATATGTCAGTTTTGCTCCAATATAGTTGTAATCTATTGCATGCAGTTATTTACAAACTACAAACTCTTTATAAGACTAAATATATATTTGTGACTAACTAGACAGTTGGTTCAATCCAGAATACCTAATTGTACTCTGTGGGCTTAGGGTAAGTTATCAGTAAGTTTTACATTTAAAAAAATACATAAATTGAAGAAAAATCTTACTCCAGAAATGATACGTTGCGTCTCTCTGACCCGCCTCATCTCAGGCGTGTCTAGAACGAAGGCGGCCTTGCCCTGGACCTGCCTACGGAAGCTGTCGGAGTACAGCACCTGGAGGAGGTAGACCATAACAGTGAAGGTCTGAATTCTGATCCCACGACTGCATCAAGAGCGGACGCACAAAGTCGGAGGTAGAACGAGGCAGAGGATTACTGGGAAATCAGACGAACGAATTAGCAGGGAGCTTATTTTTTTCACTTGTTTTATTATTTTATTTGGAGATGAAGAGTTAGAAGAAAACAAAGTTATGCTCCAATCTTCTTGGGGTAAAAAAGATGAAGTGGAGCGGTCGAAGAACAAAAGAGGTTAGTGGAGGGGATGTGTAGGCACACCACAGCTGGTGGGATTAAACGTATTCAGAGAGTGCAGTCAGGATAATTAATAAGATTAACTAAAGCAGGGGTCGGCTCAGTTAGAAAAAGGTTAACAGGAGGCGGAACATTTCTTGGTGAGAATATGTTCTGCCAGTGGTTCTGAAGGTACCGAGCTAATGTTTTCTTGGTTCCTTTTGACTCGCTCCATCTCAGGAGTAAAGACCACAGGGGTTCCCTTGGCGGAACTGTCCTTATACAACACCTACAGGACAGAAGCACAGCACCCAGGAGGGCCAGTCAGACACCATTGTGACCACACCCCAGAAGCACACTTTGCACAGATTTGGACTCTTCAAGCTTGAACTCATTAAACACACAAAAAAACAAAAAGAGAACTGATTTATTCTTAAGATGTGAATAACATTTTTAACACCCAGGATCCCTGCTGTAGGAACAAAAACATGTAAACAAAAAAATTCTCATAGATCAGCAGAAGATTTAGCTTTGTCATTCTCTAGAATGTTAAAAATAATTCAGTAGAATGCTAGAGATGTATGAATAAAAAGCTTGGCTGCAGGTTAGGAAATACTGTATTGAAATGCCAAAGGGGCAGGAATGGTGTAGAAGATTAAAAGTTACACATAAAAGGAATAGGAGAGAGAGAGAGAGACAGATGGACCATTAGGCAAAATTAGGGGGGAAATGGTGAAGCTCATGAATCTGCAGAATGAGCCTTGAATAAAGATGGACGGGATGAGCAGGAGATGAAAGAACAGAGCAGGAAGGAGGAGAGGGGAGGTAGCAAAAGGGAGTCATGATGGAAACTACGCTCTACGCTCAAAGGTTAGGAGCACACGTGGTTCGGCTTTGTTCCTCTACCGAGCTGATGTGCCTCTGGGTTTCTTTGACCCGCTTCACCTCGGGCAGGTCCGGTATTGCCGTGCCTCGACCCAGAGAGTCCTTGTATTTTATCTAGCAAACAAATATTGGGGGGTTGTATGCAGGGACAGTAAAAAACAAACAAAAAAAACAAACAGAAGATCAATAACAGACAATGGCACAGAGACAGACAAAAGTAACATAGCAAGGAAAGAAAAATGGAATAAATAAATGTAAATAAATATCTGTTCCTGAGAAATGAAGAAGCACGTCATGTTAGAGAAATGAAAGGTGTTTAGGTCATTCCACAGGTGTGTTGGGATTAGAGTTGTGGTCAGAAGTGTGCATATACTGTTCATTGAATTGGACGTCCCATTGATTAAGGACTTTTTAAAGATGCACTTGAACTGTTCTTTTTTGGGGAGGTTGAATGATTAAACTGTATACAACTTCAGGGATTTTGATAAAGTTTGAATTTATTGCAGTTTTTCTCTAAATCCCTCTGGCTAAAATGATACAATATAAAATATATACATACATCTCCACAAATATTCCAGCAAATATTTTTAAGCAAGTTGCAGACAACCCAAATGCTTTTTGCAGCCCTCTGCCAGCTTTCTGAAATAATTCTGGTTGGATATTTGCTCATTCCACATATCAGAAATAGCAGAGCTCATATTAAACTGGCTGGCTTCCTAGCACAGACCTTGCTTCCAAGCATAGTCAGTAATGTTTCAATAAAGGTTGAGGTTTGGGATGTTAATGAAGTTTAATTTTAGCCTGCTTTATTTATTTCAAACCAGTTATTATGTGTGTTTCGGATCATTATTGTCTGGGGACACAAGAGTGTCCAAGTTTGAATGAGGAGAAATTGAGAAAATTTAGAGGTGGTCCTCCATTTTTGTTAAACTATCACTGGCACCTGAGTGAGTAGCGTTGCTGATCAGCTGCAAAAGGCCCCCACAGCAGCAGAAATAAGACATCGGCATTGAAGAAGCAGAGATGGTTTCTGCATTATTGTTTGCCATGTTGTTCTAAGCTGCTTTGCCAGCAATTCCTCCAATTTTACAAATGCCGGTTGTTTGGCGACGTCTGCTGATATCATTTCAAGTTCCAACTAATCAGCACGAGTTAACCGCAAGATAAGTCAACCAAGCAGATTGATGACGCAATCTGCGGGGTTTCCTTGGTTACAAAACCTTTTTATTCAATTAAAATAATAATCGGATCTTGACTGCATTGTTTAATAACTAAGATCAATTGGAATCTATGTATGATTGGACTGAATTGACTTTTTTTGTAAAGCCTTGAGATGATGTGTTGTAAATTGGCGCTACATAAATAAACTGAGTTGAATTGAAAAATTGTGAACCATGACCTAAAAGAGAGTCTGTGCAAGGAAACCAATCATTTCAAATAAACACCACTGGAGAGTAGACTGGTCAAGTATCTACAGTACACTGAAAACGTTTGCACCTAATTGTAGTTTTTAAAAATCCGTTTAGATGTAAATTTGATAATCATTCCAACCTGTTCAAATGCAGCTTTAAAACTATAATATTCATATGACATTTGTGTCCATGATGAGTATATGTAAACATGTGTATATCAGATGGAGGGTTTGATATGTCAGCCTTGAATATCTAAATGACCAGAGGAGGCTCAGGAGGAGAGTTGTTACGTCAAGTTGTTTAGGGAAGATGAATAAGGGAGTGAGGTAGGGGGCAGACGGATGAAGGCAGGGGATAGGAAACTAAAGGGCCACTGCTGTAAGGTACCGTGCTAATGTTTTGCTGATTGCGTTTGACTCTCTCCATCTCTGGGGTCTCTGGCACTGATGTGCCTTGTCCCACTTCTTCTTTGTAAAGATGCTTTGAACGAGACAGCACAGAACAGTCACATAAGGCAGCAACACACTCCACGGGAGATTAGTTTTCAGTTTGGGAGGAGGGGAAACATCAAAACAGGCAAAAAAAAACTAAAATAAAAACACCTTTTTAAATTCATTTTTTGAATAATTTCTGATAAAAAGGAATGATTTATGAAAAATAGTTAGGATGGAGGAGGAGAAACCAGCACTAGAAAACAGATTTTTTTTTTTAGAATAGAAAGGTATGAGGGGTAATATGAGGAGGGTCACTGCAGTGGATTTCCTCTACCAGACTGATATTCTTCTGGGTTTCTCGGACCCGCTTCACCTCAGGGAGATCTGGTATGGTTGTGCCTTGACCCAGAGATTCCTTGTACTGTATCTGCCCATTGCAAATGTCACAAAGGTTCATAATAAGATAGCATCTTATGTTTTGTCCATCCACATCACACATAGTAACTGCTGATAATAAAAATGGTTAATCACTTGGGGTGGTTGCACATAGGAGGTTTACTATGTTAGTTTCACTTCATTACTTTAGACCTAACATTATGTATTTAGTAGGAATGCCACCAAAGTTCCCATACAGGATGAAGATGTTAATTTATAGGAACAAATGATGTCATAGTAGAGTCTCTAACAAAAATTCTGCAGATACCCAGCTACAACAAACAGAGACAGCCACCTTTACTGCCACTTCTGGTTAAAATGTCTAAAATTCCTTAAAATAAATCCATCAGTCATCTATACCATTGTAAGAGTTTGGTTCCTCTTCAGCTCTCTCCACAGATTTTCTTTAGAATTATGGTCTGGGATAAAGATGGCCTTGGAAGCAGGTTGATTTCTATGTTCATTTACCCACATGGTTTGGATTATTATCCTGTTGAAGACCCAAAGACAACCTATTTTGGGTTTGCTGGAGGAGGGTATCAGATTTGTAGAATCAGAGAACCAGGCCCAGACTATTACAGATCCTCCACCATGTGGGTATCCAGGGTTAACAGTGGGTATCCAGGGGTGGCGTTAACCGAATATCCTTCTGACAGGAGACTCCGCCAGACGTTCCCAGTGGACCCCCACAACACGTTTGGGCCTGCCAGGTCTCACCGGCATCCTTTCCTACCATTGGAGCCAAGTCACCACCAGGTAGTGGTCAGTGGACAGCTCCGCCCCTCTCTTCACCCAAGTGTACAAAACATGCGGCAGGAGATCAGATGACACGACAACAAAGTTGATCATTGACTTGCAGCCTAAGGCATCCTGGTGCCAAATGCACATATGGACACCCTTATGTTTGAAAATGGTGTTCGTTATGGACAATCCATGATGAGCACAGAAGTCCAATAATGAAACACCGCTCCGGATCAAAACGGGGTGCACATTCCTCCCAACCACACCTCTTCAGGTATCTCTGTCATTGTCCACGTGAGCTTTGAAGTCCCCCAGCAGAACAAGGGAGTCCCCGGGAAGAGCACTCTACAGCACCTCCTCCAAGGACTCCAAAAAGGGTGGGTAATCTGATCTGCCATTTGGCGCGTAGGCGCAAACAACAGTCAGGACAGTACAGGCGACAAGATGTGGTGCAACAAGTATGCCCACCCCTGCTCTGTGCCTCTCAGCGGGGGCAACTCCAGAGTGGAAGAGAGTCCAACCCCTCTTGAGGAGACTGGTTCTAGAGCCAGAGTCGTGCGTCGAGGTGAGTCCAACGATGTCCAGTCACAACCTCTCAACCTAGCACACCAGCTCAGGCTCCTTCTCCACCAGAGAGGTGACATTCCACGTCCCGAAAGCCAGCTTCTGTAGCCAAGGATCAGACCGCCAAGGCCTTCGGCCACCGGCCATCTGAATATGTCATTATAATTTTAAAAATTGACAGGTTAAAATAAATTATGACGTATTTTTTTGACCCCGTCGGTCAGAATGACTAGTGTGACCTCTGGGTATGAGAACCTTATCCAGTCAGTAATTCTTTGTTTCAGGCCAATCTTAGTCTCATCTGAACAAGAAGTGCTCCACATATTTGCATTTCGCAAGGTAGTAATAAAAAGCGACTTTTCCTGGCATCAATAGCAAACAACCAGGTGCAGATCATAAATGTAAATATGGGTCATGGTCAAGCCTAGAGGTCAGTGGCTACAAAAGTAGCCCTCAGTGTAACTTCATAATTATATCCCATTTCAACGGGAGGTCACAACTTGATAAACGTGCATAAAAAAGCATTTGTTAAAAACATGCTTCAGTTTCATTAATTTTAAAGGTATTGTTAGAGGCACCCAATACCTCTACCACAACAAATTTAGTTAAAAAGAAACATTTCCTGAATATTTGTCACACTCTATAAATATACTGAAGTTAAAGGTTCAAAAATGCTCAGTGAGCTTATAGTACTGCAATAAAATATTAAATTTATCTTCTTTACCAGGGTTGTCAATAAATGCGGCTGATGTTGTAGATCAATGAGCAAGTAAATGAAGAATCCCTGACATATTTCAAGTTTTGAAGCAATTTATTCCTCTTGCTGCGGCTGAAGGATGTCAGATCATTGCTGATTCATGGAATAATTCCCTGTTGACACCTAAAATTTAAAAACCTGTACTGTATGTGGATATCAGTCTATTCATAATTTTTAGCCATCTACTGTACTGTCGAAGGAAGCCGTTATGCTAGATATTTGAGAAATGGATAATTGAGAACATTTAAATGTTTCTACAGACTAGATTATTAGCTTCATTCTCAGATTAGGATGAAACAATAAATCTATTAAGAAAACAAACAGAAATTTGCTTCAAATAAAAAGTTAAAATAAAAATGTTAATGGGAAGATATTACATGTGAAATCAGTTCAGAGTTTCATCTCAGTTACTCGACAATGAGGGAGTGTGGATGGAGAACTGAGGTTGGGGATATGAACGAGGGCAGGTTCACTCGTTGGAGTACCGTGCTAATGTTGCGCTGGTTACGTTTTACTCTCTCCATCTCAGGGGTTTTAGGCAAAGCTGTCCCTCCTCCCAAATCTTCTTTGTAATGAATCTTTGAGTGGATGAGGGACGAAAGCATGAACCAGAAGTTAGCCTGATCTTTGTTCTCAGTCATGCTTTAGTTTTCTTAATTATTCCTAATTTCGATCAAAAACACATTGAGAACACAAACCAACATGAAATAAGGAACACAAAAACAATCCCCACAGAGAAACAAATTAAAAGCACACAACAAAGCACAACATCACAACTCTAAGCACACAAGCTATCTACTAACATCTCTAAACGTTAGTCTACAACTGTGATTTTGAAGGGTTAGTTGCATCAAGTATCTAACAAATACTAATTTAATTGCTCGTTCCAAAGAGATGGGAGTTCATGTCAGGGTTTGTTAAAATGAGGAACGACAAACCCAAAAAAGGTTAAAGATGGAAAAATATGTTATCAAAAAAGGTAAAAAAAAAAACTATCATGGAATAAATACCAAGCTGAAATTCTTTGTATTTTCTTTAACACGGAGCATTTCTGGAGTGTCCTTAACAGTAGACACTTTGCCCTTTGTGTTTTTTAGGTCAATCTGGTATTGAAGCTATAAGAAGAAGGGAAAATGGTGTGGTTAAAATGTTTCACAGTAATAGAAGGCTACAACAAAAGGGAAAACAGTGCTTCAATAGAAAAATACTTGAGGAAAAATGTACCGTATTGTTGCACTGATTAATACACAAATAATATTGCCATAAACACAAGTGAAAAACATACAAGAGGACTTACAAAACGAAAGCATAAAGGATTTAAAACATCTTCATATCTTATTGCAGACAGAGACAGAACAACAAGCAGTAACATTAAATATAAATCTGAAGTTGTCCCGAGGAGCAGACAGAGCATGTCATTTCTAACTTACAGTGCTGAAATTCCTCTGGTTCTCACGGACTCTCTGCATCTCTGGGGTGTCCAAGACCGGTACATAGTGAGACATGGTCTTCTCAGCTTCCTCTTTGTACTTTTTCTGTTTAGACAATATTATATGATAGATATGCCGGTTATTGGGGTTAAAATGTACTCACAGATAGGGTAGACAGCTGAAGGGAAAACCTTTCTTCTCGCTTTTTGTGTTCATTTCAGCAGCCTACCTGGCTGACGATGTTCCTCATCTGCTGAGCATGGATGATGTCAGGGGTGTCAATGACAGTAGTGTAGCTGGCTCTGTCCATTTCGGCGATCTGTTTGTACTTAGTCTAAAGAACAGAAACTGTCAGTGAAGACTACCTACAACTGAAAACACACTATATTCCAGTCACTACTACAAACTTTAATGTATTTTGTTGTGAATTTATGAGTTAGACCAGTGTCTTTCAACCCTGGTCCTCAAGGCACACTGCCCTGCATGTTTTAGATATTTTTCCTGCTTCAGCACACCTGATTTCAATTAATGGATGATTAACAGGTTTTTGAGAAACTCCAATTATCTCAATCAGTTGTGTTGAAGCTGGGAAAAATCTAAAATCTAAAATTCATATAATAAAATATTTGCTAAAAAGGTTAAGTACTGAGTAGTTGATTATAAAATCTGATTTAATATTTTACAATGATGTCATCAGACAGAAAGCAACGTTATGTGCAAAGTCTGGTGTTTTATAGACAAAAATGAATACAAATAAATAACAATCACAAAATGCAATCTAAGGTAAAAGAAACACTTCCCAAAAATATTTATGGATATATTACTTCCGATAACAATATATAGAGTTTACTGTATTTTTTTTTACCTACAAGTGGCACAACAAGCTTGGTAAATAGAAAATACTATTAAAACAGCAAAGCTTCTGTAACAAACAAGAGGTTTCACTTTAATATAAACTGTAGGTTTGTCTCTTGTGTTTTTGGGTAAAATATATTTGTTTTTCATTCTGTAAAGTTATGTAGTATCCAGGAATTTTACTTAAGTAAGAGTAGTGATACCTCATAAAAATGTTACTCAACTATAAGTATAAAGTATGGTGTAGTGAAACTAGTCCTAAAAGTTTTTTTGTTTTTTTTAAATAAGTTAATGAAGTAAATCAAATGAGTTACTACCCAACTCTTCAGGTATAAGGGTAAAGGGGGCTGCATACATACATGCAATTTTTCGGATTCAGATTAGGAAAAGAAGTTAATAACCATGTATTGTTTCTCTTCCATCTCGCAATTATGCATTACTTTCTGTTGGTTCTTTAAGACAAATCCCTAATCCGATACACTGACACATTCAGGTAGATATTATTAAAACAGACCTGACTGAGGATATCAGTTGCATTCCTGGCTCGCATAAAGTCTGGAGTGTCTGTAGCCAAAGCCAACATTCCTTTGCCTTTAATCTCCTGCTCCAGTGATTTCTTGTACTCCCTCTGTTAAGATAGAAAGTTACAAATAGCACCTATATTATTTACTTGTTTCAAAAAGACAGTAAAAGAAATTCTACTCTTTCATACTGAGGAAGGCTGCAAAACACCTAGTGGGACAGGGAACAGAGGAGGTTAGCAGGAATTAAGGAGAGGATTTAGGGAATACAAATGATGGAGGAATGTATGGAGCTCCAATAAAAACTGAAAAATAAATGATTGGGAGTCAAGACTTAGGATAGTCAAGATTATAATAAAGCAAATTAGTCCTTTGTTTTTAATGAGATTATTTCTTCTGAATTAATTAAGACCCGACTAATTTCTAAAAATCAAAGGCACCCAGAGTTTAACAGCATTAAACGTTAAAATTATCACTTTACGTGTTTTTTAAAGAAATTTAGAAAAGGTAGGAGATAGTTTTAACACATTCAATGCAGAGTTTTCAATACACACAGTGGTGTAAGCATAAGAAAAAGAATGATGTAAAAAAAATATAGGAGGGGAGACGAGGGAAGACATTTTTTTAACTAAGGAGCGATGGAATATTAGTCAAGTCAAAAAGCAGCAAGCAAGAAACGGAATCAAACCCATGTAGTGTGGCGATGCAGCTTAGTTAAGAGGGAGAGGGAATTCGCCATGAGTGGGGTTAGGGGAAGTCAGTCAGATGAGAGCGTGATGCCACCTCCATCACCTCTCAGTCAGTCGTACCTCACACAGGATTTGAGTAGCATTCTTTGCTCTCAAAAGCTCCGGAGTTTCCTCCAGTAAAGTTAGCCCTTTACCCTTCACTCCCTCCTCTAGATCCTTCCTGTACTCTTTCTACACGATGGAAGAAAGACAAAAGAGACTGCAGAGATGGCCACACAGGCAGGCAAGGCCAAGGCATACAGACAATCAAGGCTCAAAGTCACCAAAATCTCAACAAAAAAAGACAGTTGCTTTGATATATATATATATATTTTTTTTACAATTAAAATACATTTTCACAGAGAGAAAGCGGAGATGTTGTTGACTTTGGCAAGAATCCTGAAAATAGACAAGATGAAAAACATTTTACAGGATAAAACATATAAAGTAGTTTGAAAACAATAAGAGAACAGTCAGCATTTCACTGAAAACATCACTTCTTCATTAAAAACCATTACATGCACTCATAAAGGATGTTGCCAAATAAAGATGAGGGGTTGATGGTGACATGAGGAGCTCAAGATGTCAGTAGCACATGTCAAACTAATTTCTCTGTAAAGCATGCAGCAGGTGGGAGCATCAAAGTGAAGCCCCTGAAAAGTGAGCTTATACAAGGAAAAGTAAGGGGATAAAAGATGTGAAAATAGAGATGGACTTTGGTTGTGGTATAGTCTTAGTATGATGAGGTAAAAGGCTGAGATTAACGGGTTAAACCATCCTTCAGTTACCTCACTGGCTATTTTGGTGGCGTGTCTGACATGAATCATGGCAGGGGTGACCTCCAAGCCTGTGAGGTTCTTTCCCCTCATGTACTCCTCATAGTCCTTCTTATAGTCTTTCTATTGGCCACAAAGATAAGACAGACAGAGCTCAGACAAACACATGCAGGCAGAGCTGGGTTGAAGTGCAGTTACAGCATCACTGTTTGCCAAGCAGTCACTATAACAGCCATTTTTCAGTCTTTCTGGTCCAAGGCTTGACGGAGATCTGAACACAAAATGATTTGGGGGCCTTCCAGCTATACAGTTGATCAGTGAAACTAAGTGACTGTCCAGGCCTTCTAGTGTTGTCTCAACACAAAATGACATCCAAATTCTAAATAACAATGATAAAAAAAAATGTATTTAAAAACTGTCAACATAAGATGACAAAAAAGGAATGATAAACAAAAAGATAAGACATTAGTAATTGCAATTGAAAACTGCAATGGTAAATCTAGTCAAACTTTAAACTATACGTTCTTTAAACTTAACATTTTAAATTAAGGACATGACTTCTTAAGACCCTGCTGAAACCCTGGGTGTTGCTAGAATGATCTTTTCTTCACATAATTGATAGCACTTGTGATAACGCATGCATGTTTAAAAGTATTAAAATTTCTTTTTTTAAGCTCTCAGAGAAATTCAGCCGTGGCTTTTCAATTTCAGAAATAAATAAGGGGTGCCTAAAGCATTGCAATGGTCAGAATGCACCTTTATAAAGGTTGTTTTAAGTAGGTTTTTTTTTCTTTCTCCTGTTTAAAGTGATAAACAGCAGAACAAAAAAAGGCTTGGCTACTTCAAAAATAACAACCCAGCTACCAACTAAATGTTTTACTGAAATATGATCTGGGAAAGCCATCGACAGGCTTTACTACTGACTTCCCTGCATCCTAATGGAAGTCAAGCTGATATGCAAGTAAAATTGCAACACTTCTCAGTCTGCCTTCAGTTGAATTCTATTGTGAGCCCAGCTAATTGTAAAAAGAAAGTGTGAGGAAAGCAATAAGGATTTTTTTAAATGTCAAAAAGGTTGTTACAAATAAAAAAATACTAAAACAAAATGATCCATGTGCAGTTTACTAGCTTTTTTTTTACATTCTTCAATACTTCCATCAAATTATGTACATTCATAATTAAAACCATCCAAAAAAGCTTATCAGCTGCCAGCATGGAGCACTACATTTTGAATTTAATGAGAGCCAAACGAGTCTTTAAAGCAAAGCTGGCTTCTGCAGCTACTTTTAGCACAAAGGTGAGAAGAGTATTTACCTGGCTCTGCATGTGCTGGGCCTCCTTAGCGGTCACATAAGTTGGGGTCTCAAAGTCCAGCATGGGTTTGCCCTTCTCCTTCTCATACTTCTCCTTGTATTTAACCTGAAATGGCCCAAACATGCGCAATGTAAAACAGGTTTTATTTAAATGTTGCTATCTAAAAGCTTGTACATCATGAGAAATATACTTCGCTTGTAGACTCTCTCATTCCAAGACTCAAATCGGCATACATATATATTTGTTTACATTTAAAGCTATGTATGTGCTAGGGATGTCCTGATCCAATACCAAGGGTTAGATTTGGGTCTTAATTAAGACTTAATTATTTTATTTTTTTTATCGTATCTGTAATGGAGTCCCTGACCAAACTGATCTACTGTTACCTGTTGTTGTTGTTATGCACCGATGGTGTTAGCACAATTTCCCTGTGCATGGCAAGCCAAACTATAAGCCATGTACATTATTTCATTGATCAAAAAAATCTAGGTTTTCCCACAACAGTTAAAGTGTTCTCCTCCCCTTACAGTGACGTTCACAGTGATATAGGGACTGTACTGTCTGTTGCAGAGTCCTCTGTCTGTTTCATGCGACCTGCTCTAAATTGAGAGTTGTTCAGAGAGGAACTGAAACACTAGTCATCAAATTCTACAATCTTCAAAGCAAAGCACTAAGTTTATGAAGGAAGATCTGTTTTTTTTTCCTCTGAGTTTGGTCCGTACATTATTAACAGTGACTGCAATAAAACACGTTTGAACATGAATTGTCGAGTCATATCCAAATTGTGTGCAAACAATGCCAACTTTAGCCTAGAAATTCAGCAAACCGTTCAGCCTAAAAACCTTGTCAGCAGGATCAGCTTTTTAGGTGACAAGTTTCCTAATATGTTTTACATATATTAAACATATTAAAGCTGTCCAGCAGAAACTGTGGTTGGGACAAATTATCCATAACTATCGACACAGTCGACCTGACCTATTCCTACTCTTAAATGACCAGGATCTGTATGGGACAACAACAACAACAAAAAAAAACACTGATCAGGACATCCTTGTTATCAGGTGAACGTTCAGACAAAGTGGAAGATCCTTTTAAAATGACAAAGCGTTTGTTGGTCCCCACCACTTACGTTGCTCTGAAGTTCAGAGGCCTCCTTGAGATGAAGTTGCTCTGGTGTGTCAGCGATCATGTGGTAGTGACCCTTACTCTCCTCAAATTTCTTCTTGTAGCGGTACTACAGCGGTAGTAAAGTAAGGCAGCTCAGTACAGCAAATGAGAAGTGTCTGGCTAGAGCCTAGTCCATTACAAATGAAGTTGCTCGAACTACACCTTGCAGGAGTATTCACATATGGTTGATTCTATAATTGGAGATACATTTTGCATTTCAAAATTATTATTTTTTTTAAAGGTTGTCATACAGAACCATGATTAAGAATAATAATGAAAACACTTTAAATTTTATATATTCAGTGCTAAACAAATACAGGTAGTTTATTATTTTCCGTATTTTATCAAAATACCACCCGTTCATAGTTTTTCTGATCAACTCTGTTACGGACGAACAACCAAATATATAGAAGTAACAGTACATCAAAAATTATAAATCTTTTTAGTTTCATTTGTCATGCAGTCCTTTTGTTCAGACCTTTGAAACAGATATTAGATGTTACATTTAGACAACTTTACCATACCTTGGTAACAGAATTGACAGTAACAGAGTTGACATTTTTAGCATTTTTTTCTAATTTCACCACATTTTAGCAGAAAGGCTAAGAGCACATGGCGTGAATCTAAAGATGATTTCAAAAACTTGTAATAACTCCCTTCTGTTAATATCTTTGAACTCTGCTTTCCCTATGACATTGTTGAAACAGATTTGACATGTTATACTAGAACTCTAGGTGCAAGTGCCTGTAAAATTACATGATGTCAGAGAGACCAAAACACATACCTCCTAGCTCTTCAGAGTTTTGTACCAAAATGAAGTGACGTCATCTGGCGTTTCATAGATATTGATGGGACATATCAGCATAATTTAAAGAGACAGTAACATGTAGTAACAGAATTGACAAAGGATTTATGGACTGGTATTTTTGAACAATAAAAGTTACTTTTAAATAAAGTAATTTTGCATAATTTGCAAACTGTCCCCAATAATAATTTATAAACAAAATAATTAAAACCCCAACCTGAAATTTCTAATTTAAAACATGTTTGATGCATATTTGACCCTTGTTTGAAAAAAGTGTCAACCACTTCGGACACTATGAAATCATGACTTTCGGCATAATGAAATAGCTTTTAAAATAAAAGATTTTCATGTTTTACACTAACATTTTGTGACTCTTAAAAAGAGTAATAAACAATGAAAATATGGTTTCGAAGTAAGATTTTGGTAAAACTGGTAAAAATAAATGGCTTTGGACTTCAAATGTATCTCCAATTATAGAATCACCCATATTACAACTTTTCACACTTTTCACACTTAACTTTGAGGGATTTCTTTTGGGATTTTATGTGATAGACCAATGTAAAGTAGTGCAGAGTTGTGAAGTACAGGGAAAAAGAATATATGCATGGTTAGGGTTAGGGAACATAACTATTCAGGCTTTGTCACATATTCTCAATTTGATTTTGGTCAGGACTTTGGCTAGACCACTCTAACACATGAACATGCTTTGATCTAAACTATTTTATTGTAGCTCTGGGTGATGAATCCCCTCTCCAGTCTCCAGTCTTTTTTAGTCTCTAACAGGTTTTCTTCCTCTATCTAGCTCAGGGGTTGCGTTGAGCCAATATTTTGAGTCTTTGACCGGTTTTTTAAAACGGTGACAGAAAAATCTGAAGGCCGTCAGTCATTCTTGCATATTACGATTCACACCCCTGACCCCTTGGTGGAGATGTTTTCAACATTACGCACAGCATACAGATAACAAAATCCATACAAAAAAGATGATAATCTGAGATGATACATATGAGCATCATCTCAGGATTTTCTCCCCCTTAAGAGAGAATGTTCCCTGATTTCAAAATCTGGCTGAAGTGGCGCTTGCAATTCAGTCCCCAGTGTGGCAGCAGTGCGCAGATTCAGCCTCCAGAACATCAAAACCCCCATGAGAAGGCATCTTTTCGAGGCAGAAGTCCCAACACCTCATGACAATAACCTTTGCAGCAATCCCACTTCAGACATTTGATTACGCACAAACTGGTGCACTATTCAGGTCTGTGCGGACCAGGAGGAAGACTGTGCGTTCAGGCCACAGCAGGAGAACTGTTTGTATTTTAAGTGCAATCGTTTAAGTTCTTTTTATGTCATTATTACCTTATTAAATATTGTTGGGTAAAAATAGATTGTGACTGGGTTTCTTTACCCTGTCAGTCAAATGACAGACAAGAAAAACGTCTAGTGCAACCTATGATCTAGCTTCATCCATCTTCCCATCAACTCTTTCTGTGCCCTTGCTGAAAAAAGCATCTCCACGGCATGATGCTGCCACCACTATTTTTCGCTGTAGGGAGGGTGTGTTTAGGGTGATTCGCAGGTTTAAGAGCATTTTGCCTACATACAAAATGGTCTGTGTGTGTGTTAGTTTCATCTGCCCTGAGCACTTACTTCTTCTTTCTTTGTGCGGTGTCCCCTAGATGGCTTGTGGCTAACTTTAAGCAGGAGTTCTTCGGCTTTGTTTTTTCCGACCACGTTTTTCCAGTTTAGATGACATGTTATGTCTTGGTAGGTTTGCAGAGGAGCTATATTTATACTGAGATTAAATTACACTTCGTAATTTATTACGTAGATGATTTCTGAGGGCAATAGTTAGCACTGGATTTTATTTAGTGGTTTCATAGTAAAGAGGACTGAGAGTTTTATTTCTAAAACCGTTTGAGAACAATGTGCCATCTTCCTTCCACCTCTGAATAAAACATTAGGTTTAGTTGGTCTATCACATATAATCCCCTGAGGCTTGTGATTAAAACATGATGTAATGTGAAAACGGGCAAAGATGTGAATGCATTCGCTAGGCACTGTTAAGTGTTACAGCAGAAGGAAATGCTAACTTCAAAAATGAATGGAAATATGTAGTTATAAATTAGAGGATAAATGACCAATATATATTGAAGTTTGTGTTAGGTGATCTTTAATCAAACTTTGATTTGACCTACAGGAGTAAAAGTGATGCATTAGATGTTAAAGGTGAGGAGGGCTAGGACCACTACCAGATGATATCTACAGATTATGGATGTTTAGATGATGGATTCTAGAGTTTATAGAGTTTAAATCTAAGCAATGAAGAATGGTTTACAACAAACACGTAGTATGTTCTGTTACTGAGGGGATCAGTTCCGTTTCAGTAGACTACACAGGGGTGGACTGAAAGTAGGCGGCTGGGGTGAAAGCAGGAAAGGGATTAAACCATGATAATAATGATGATGATGATAATGGTGATATCTTACGTCACTTGAGAGCTTGCTGGTGCTCAGATTGTGCTGCATGGACAGAGACTCGGCCATGTCAGTCACAGGTTTGTGGATCTTCTTCAGGTCACCCTTGTACTTCACCTGGGTGGTGTTAATAGATGCAGTTTTAATGAAGTAAGCATAATCTTTTTCAGGTGATGGGAAATCAGAGATAAACTCTTGTTATCCATATTTAGTGGAACGAGGGGCCTGGCATCCCTGGTTTAATAAACTTTTCTTTGGATTCTTCAAGATTTCTTAAGTTTATGAAGACTTTTTCTTTAATTATTTTAATTTAATTAATTTAATTAATAATGATTTAGATGAAAAGCACTCAACAAACTAAGATAAGTAAAGAGAGCTCAACTTATTTTTCACAAATGGTCACATTTTTTAACAAAACATTTTTGGTCCTTTTGTATCCCTTTAACTCTCATTATGCCAAACAAATAAATATATGCAGTTAAGTTATGAGACCATGTGATTCAGACTGCATATTCTAAAACATAATCATATTTCATGCCCTCTAAAAATCATTCAAATCATTCAACTTATCTACCTAACGTGATTTGATCTTTGGAGAACTATGCTCTCTTATTCTTATACAAAAATAGCAGCAACTTGAAGGCACCTCCAACTCCTTTACATGTAGCTACACAAAAAGACTGGCATGGCAAGATGCTAGTTCTGTGATTACCTACCTCACTAGCCAGATCATTGGCATCCTTCAGGGTTTGGTAAATCTTGCTCTCCTTCAGGTCAAATTGAGGTTTCTTTCCTTTCATCTCCTTATCAAACTTCTCCTTGTACTTCACCTGGTAAGGCAAAAAGGGTAACATACACTTTATGCCAGCATGAGCACTGAATTAGGACAAACAAGTGGATTTACAGACTTGAAGTGACAAAAAGACACCGTATACAAGTGAATCTAAAGGGTTAGTGACTCAGATTTCTTACAGTTTCCTTGCCTTTGACATGCATGCTGTGTAACAGTTGGTAACTATGTACAGTACCGGTCCACATTTATTGTGCTCCCCTGGTAAATATGCATGATGAAAAACATTCATTCATCTTTTTCTTTGCAGTAGCATAAGATCACTCTTCAGCCTTTAAATATCAACCAGCGAAGCCTTTTATGTTATCATATTATCAGTTGACTTTTTTAAGTTGATCAGTTTTTAGGATTCTGAAAATATCTGAAAGCGATCTATATTCTAACCATCTGTTAGAGAGTAATGGCAGACATTTTTTCTCTCCTACAATCACAAGTGTAAACATGTATTTTGCAAGACTCCCCTAGAATTTTAACTGTTTTACCTGTGTGCTTTGATCAGGTCGTAAATAAGATTGAGATATTCAGCAACAAACACTGTAGGCTGAAATACAAGGTCATTTTTGGACTTCATGAAATTTAGGACAATCAAGAGAGATTGTGGAAAGAGGAATGATCAAGATTGATCACAATCCCCCTCTCTGTATGGCCCCACCTTGGGAAAGTACCACAGCAGAAGATTAAGCTCCGTCTTATTTGCAAAATGGGGTTTTATTATTAACAGTGTATGTACCAACAATTGAGATTTTGTTGAAAACAATTACTTGTTAACACAGAAACTTGCCCCAACAGAATAAATATATTAAAATTTAAAGTATTTGAACCTTTTTCAGCCTCTGATTATGTTCCTGCAAAAGAAAAGACGAATTTATCAAATGCAATTTTGCACATCTATATCAGGGATCTCAATAAATGTTCATGGCATTATATATGTTCATTTACGCACATGCAAATAATTAATAACAACAATTAAGAATTAATATTCTATGTACATGTGTCATATACAACCCCAACTAAATACTGATATATGACAAGTCAACATCTGCCCTTGTAAAAGAGAAAAAAATCAGAAAGGTTCTGCTGATATTTATCTCCTAACTATTAAAGGTTACTACAAAACATTTTAACGTTGCCATTTAGAGCCTTTAAATAAGATTATATGGCAGCGTTAATGCATTGTTGATTTGTTCTTCAATAATAATAAAAAAACTGTATATGTTCCGGTGCCTATATTCTTAACAAATAAATGCATTTAATAGGCAGTAGAGGTAATAGCATTATTCTTTGGTCCACTTATGCAAAACCTAAAATTCATGCATAATAATATATATGAAAATAAAATAAAGGATTGTTAATATGTTCATAATCCAACTAAACTAGTTCTGTATAAAAAAAGTTTGAACACATAAACATAATAAAAAGTAAATACAAAAGTCATATTTAATATGTCTCAATGGCATCCAAAGAGCTTGTTGAAGCCTTTCAGGCTATGCTGACCTCTAGTGTCCAAATTATAAATGAATCCCAGCAAAGTTCTACGTGGATAGCAAGCTTTCAGAAAAATCGTTGTACCTGTTTCAGTCTGTGAACAACCACAAACACAAGGAGGGATACCTGAAGCTATTTAAAATATACAAATAAATACAGTAGAAATATCAGTGCAGCAAAACCTGTAATGCATTTTATAAGCTTTGCAATGAGCCACAGCTTGATCTGCAGAGGAAAACAAGGGATGCACACATAACTGAAGGGTGCAATCAAACAGCAAGACAAATCAAAGCATGAAATTGTTTCATAGACTGGATAACATATTCTTTAGTTTAGTTTAGAGTACATTTTAAAATAAAACAAATTTGAGATTAGTCGAAGGGTTGAACCTTTAGACAAAGGAGACAAACACGTAGCAGCATCCCTTCAGTTTTAGGACATGCGCCTCCTTACATCACTAGTCACTGCACTCATTTTCTTAATGTGCCGCATCAGAGGGGTATCATAGGAAGCTGCTCCATGGAGGGAGGCGTTGCCCTCCACCTAGAAAGCCGAGTGAGGTTGTGTGAGGAGAAGACAAAGACATTGTGGGAGCAGAGATGAGAGGAAAGAGATTAGGAATACTAGCAAAAAGAAGGAGGAATGGAGAAAGAAGAGAGACACATGAGGTCAGGTTTAAGGATGGGGTTAGACTTGTACAATGATATGAGCAGTTAAACATGAAAATATATTATGGAGTCACAGTGACAGATTAAAACATGGATTTTGATAAAGGTTGACAACGGAAGCACTATCAAAAAGCTGCTAGTTCATTCAGGAGGAGTTCATTCAGGAGGAGTGCTGCTAAGCATCACATCTACCACAGCAAGTTTAACTTGTGGAAGGTAGTCTGAAAATGAAACCAGAGAGGTAAAAAGAAAAAGAAAAGAAAGAAGTGGAAACATCAATGTGATATTTTCCTTGAGGTGGTATTTATTTAACCACCCCAGAGAATAGGATTTATCTGTATCCTGAGACTTAGGAAGATAAAATGATTTATTTTTGATGTTGTACCTGACTGGTCAGCTGGGACACATGGGTTGCCAAAGCAATGTCTGGCCGGTTGATCAGAGAACCTCCACGGCTGGCCTCTTCACGCGCTTTTTCACGGTAGCCGATCTGATGGACAGTGGAGGAACCAAGCGTCAGAGGACCATAAACAAACTGAACCAATGGGACACGCAGCTGTGGTTTCGTGTGGTTTTAGATTAATATTAGGGAAAGAAGGAGTGCAGTGGTTAAGGGGACTCAATCTCATGGGAACAAAGACACAAATCTAATCAAAGAAGAAGATAGTTGATTTTTTTCTAACTCTATAGTACTGGCATTTGTGCAGTCATTTCTCAAATTGCTTAAAGTAAAATGTGATTTAAATAATTTAAATCACCAAATCTAAAGGACCATATTTGTACAAATTAAATCACCTTTTTCTCCCAAAAAGATTTATACATGTATTTAATGCTTACATCACTGACGAGCTTAGCAGTCTGGGTGGCCTTCTTGATGTCAGGACGGTCAACTACACTAGTGTAGTGCAGGTTGGCTTTGGCATCCTTCTTGTAGGCAACCTATGATATGGTACAAAGGGACAGAGAGAGCACAGTGTGCCCTGAAAATTGAGCAGCACCTCAAAAGACAAACATACCATAAATAAATCTCAGAAGTGTAAGTGTAGGACTATCTCACATTGCTCTGATTCTTTGCCACGTCCATGGCATGCTGAACATCAGGTGGCACGATCATCTGGTTGTACATTGACTTGCCCCTTTCCTTCTCAAACTTCTGCTTGTACTGTTTCTGTAAGTAAGGGATGAACAGAGTTTCACCGATAGCTGCAAAAACGCTGTCCAGGATGAGGAGATAGTTGGGATGATTTAGGTCAAATGAAAAAAAAAGGAAATGAGTGAAAGAAGTACCTCGCTGATCAGCTTCTTGACCTCCCTGCTGTGGGCAGTATCGCGAGTCTCAGCCAGTTTTGTGAATGAGCCAGACTGCATGATCTTCTTGCTTTCCTGCTTGTATTTGCTCTGAGAATTAACACGGGTGCATCATAACTCACAATTAGCGTTGAGACACTGTATTCCAAACCAGAAAAGAGTTTGCTCAAGAATGTGCAAATAATGGATAACCCTTTTTATTTATTAGTCCTTTACCTCTGATACAAGCGAGCGCACAGCTTTGGAATGGAGAATCTGAGGCGTATCCAGAATAGGTACGTAGTGACCCTTTGTCTGTTCATACTTCTCCTTGTACTTCACCTGGAGAGGGTGAATGAAAAGACTGGTAATCATGTTGATGTGACCTATTTTCCTAATTGAAATTTCAATCTTTCCAGGTGCTTTCATGAATTAGTTTCACGGAAATACTTACGTCACTGGCCATTTCAGAGTTTTTCTTGTACAGAAGAGTGTACTTATCATCAGCAATTGGTATCACACAGCCCTTCATCATCTCTTTGTCATACTTGTACTCAACCTGTGGGTGAAGTTACATTTAGATCAATGCTGACATATGCAAAAAAAAGATCAGTTCTACTTATTACACTTTTATTATAAAAAAGAAGGATGGACTCACATCACTCTGCTGCAAAGAGTTTTTGGCAGCATTGAGAAAGTCTGGTCTATCTGCAGTCCAGATCCACTTGTTCTTAGTTGCCTCGTACTTCTTCTTGTAGTCAAGCTAACAATAGCATCATAAAGAGTATTTTATCAATTATTGCTGGGGTGTTTTGTGTTCACTTTGATTTCTAATAGGGAATAGCATTTGTTTATGTGGTTCCTGATGGCTGCTTACATTGCTGATGTTCTTGTAGGCCTCCTTGGCAGCACGGATCTCATGAGCCTCAGGGTCCATGTTGATGTGGGCTTTGCTCTTCTCATACACCTCTTTGTATTTCAGCTGTAGGATGAATAAAAATACAATTCTCATGTTTCAGGTCTACATCAAGCTGTTACTAGCCAAGGCAAGGCAAGGCAATTTTATTTGGATAGCACACTTTTAACAACAGGGTAATTCAAGGTGCTTCACATGATTTGGTGATAAAGAAAAACACAGAATATAACAATTGGAAATCAAAAGCAGTAATTCAGCATGAAACACACACACAACACATGATATACAATAAAGCATGAACACATATGATACATAAGACATTAATTAATCGTTTACTCAAAGGCAATTCTAAATAGATTAGTTTTTAGTTTTGATTTACAAGAACATATGGGCTGGTTAGAATCAATCATCATGAAGCAATACTAAACGTTCCATTAGAGCGTTTCTACATCTTGAAGTCCTTTAAATAAGACGCCATAAAACATGTATGGAGTAATTGGAGTTCTTCAGCAGTATTAAGCTTAGAATAACAACAGTTAGGAAGGTAAGAGCTGCATGTTTGTTAAGCAGCCAACCGAAGGCCGGCTAACTAAGCAGATAGCCTGACTAATTAGCCAGCTAATATTGACTTATTATTCTCCTTGTGTTTTTCAATAAGCAACAGAACACAATAAGTACATTCACACAAAATATATACTAAAATTAATGGGATTTTTTTCTGTATTTTTCTTTAAATCAAAATAATAACACATTGAGCATTCTAATTGTAATATTTCAGTATGTTACATTATTTTAGTAATATAGGAATAAATGTTGTGTTTCTGATTTCAATACAAGCAATTAGATCATGTTACAAATTTTCAGTTCAAAACTTAAGTGAAAATATGTCTCAGGAGTGAAACTCACATTGCTGGTGATATCTTTGACCTTCTTCATGTGCTGCTGGTGTGGAGTATCATAAGGCAAGGTGTATCCCTTGGCCTTGGTCTTGTTGTACTCCATCCTGTAGATGATCTAAGTAGATACAAGGAATATTATACTGAAAGAAAATGCAGAAAAAAGGTAAAACATAATGTTGGGAAAGAAAAACACAAAACTTACATCAGTGATCTTCTTGCTGCGTTTGTGAGCCTCATACTCGGGAGTCTCCAGAACAGAGGTAAACTTATCTTTGGCACGCTCATACTGTTCCCTGTACTTCCACTGAGGAAGAATGAATAAAGACATTACAGTTAGTGTAGCTCATAAAAAGGCATTGTATTAAATGTTTAAAATGTTAAATTCGCCTTTTTTGCTTTTAACTTCTGAATATAAAGAGAAAACTATCCAAAAAAGAATAAATAAATTATTTAAAGGATCTTTAGAATCAAACAAAGGCAAATAAAAAAAAAATGTTGCCAGTGATCAGATACTAAAAACTTAATATTACACTAAAATAGTCTAATAACAAAGTATACTTGAGATGTAATAATAATGCAACTATTTTCACTTTTTTGGATAGTTATCCAACTCCAATCTCAAAGAAAAGCCAGAAACATAACATAAACTCCCATTGAAAAGTACAAAGTCGAGTGTTGGCATGCATAATAGGCAACAAAAACATGCTTTATGAGACACACACAGACACGAAGATGAAAATTAAAACACAAGCTACCACTACTTACTGATGAAAGTCTGCAGTCCCCACGTTCTTCACAATAACCAGCTGCCCTTCTCACTGAGCTAAATTTCATATTACTTCAGCATTTAGCTACAAAATAATGCATTTCTACATTAAGCTATAGCAATATTAAAAATAATCACTTATATTGGATCTTCTTGTGTAGTTGAGAGTGCTGAAGAAAGAGCTGCTCAGTTTTCTTGTATAGTTCTTTTGCAACGAGTTGGTCATTTTAGAGAGGCTGATTGCACATGTTTTGATAAAAGTCTACAAGATAAAAGTTTAAACAATAAAGAACTTTGAAAAATCTGATTAGTATTGCCAATCTAAGACTTCTGAAGTATATCACATAAAATCTGCAACTAACATAACAATAAAGATCTAAAGATACAGAAGGCGACTAACGTATTCTTGTTGCTGCGTATCTTATTTTACGTATGTCTGCTCACAACTGTGCAGCACACTGCATTTTAGAGTGAGTTAAAGCTTCATTAACCAATGAAAAACAAGTGATGGAGGGATTAGGATATGAAGAAGGAGGAAAGCATGGATTTAGAACCTCTTATAGGTGGATTAAACGGATGGAAGGGATGAATAAAAACCATGTCCAGAAACACCAGGAAGAGAAAAAGGACAAATAATCTGTGACTTTGGTCATGAAACTTGAAAGGTAAGTGAGAAAAATATCAGATCACATAGTTTTTACTTTCAAAACCTATACTGCAATTTTCCATGTAAAACCTCTTACAGGATAAAAAATAGTGTTCAAATAAAATTGCTCATTAATTGATCTTATCAGATGGTATTTAGGTCAAAGAACACTTTAAACTGATTTTAATCGTGTTGTGCGGTTTGTCCACTTGGTAATCCCATAACCAACAGACTTCAACTGCGTAAATCCAAAAAACGTATTTTAATATAAAACATCCACAACATACTGCATTCTTGTTACATGAAAAGCTAGTTCGTGAAGCTAAAGGAAAACTGGGAACAACAATCAGAATTTGCCTGATAGAAATGGCACAATCTCTCTGCTTTGGCATATCATCAGCATCTTCTATTCATTAACCGTCTCATTACTTGATATCGCCCCACCCCAGCTGAAGGTCATAGTCCCTGTGTGTTTGTGGACAGGTCTCTGTTACAACAGCTTACTGGTCTCGGACGGTTTACCTTGCTGCCCGCAATGGACTGGCAAAGGGCTGTGAGGATGTCAGGGCGGAGTAACTCATTGCAGCCAACCTTTAGTAGATCCTTTGCTCGGGATTTATACTTTTTCTGTCCAGAGACACAACAACAAACATACACACACAAAGCATGCCACAGTTCAGAGCAAACTAGGAGACAGAAACAACACTGGGAGGACTAGAGGAGAGCTCCGGAGATCTCAGTGAGACACCCACATGTACTCATCTGTGCCCATTGAGAGACAGAAATGATCACCTTCAATAGAGCCGGTTTTTAGGGCCTTTTTGGTAAAAACAAAACAAAACAACAACCTGTAATATAACGATTTAGATAATCTGTGAACTCAAGCTGTCTCTCTCATGGAACAGATAGGTCATGCTCACTCAAGGTAGCAGCTGCTTTTTGAGTGGCACGAATTATAGGAATCTGTGAAGGACAAATAGGAAGAGAGACAATGAGTAGAGACTGATACAGAGGACCCATCACAGCCATGCGCGCACCACCCCCACCGGCAGGTCAGGAGACAACCTCATGCGCCGGTGCGAGCGATCTGGAGGACCGGCATTGTGCAGCTATAGCCTGGCCGGTCGCCCAGCACATCCGGGGCGTTTACCTGGCTCATCTTCCTGTTCTCCCTGGCCAGCTGGTATCTAGGATCATCTGTAGTTATGGTGAACTTATCCTTGGTCTTCATATAATTAGCTTTGTAGATCCTCTGCTCAGAATGTCAGAAAGTTGTTAAAAACAAATGTCTGGGAAAAGCAGACTCTAGCATGTCAGAAAACTTCAAGGAACAGAAGAAAAGTTGAAAACAAAAACATGATGTAAGAAATCGACAAGACTTGGAATATGCTTCACTACACATTAAATACAGTTTAGGGTGGGTCCCAATCATTTCTCACCGGAGCTCCCTTTACTGCTTTAACAAAAAACCCGTGACTCCGGCCCGTTCCCTGACCTACACTGCACACTCCACCCCCCCACCCCCAATAGTTTCTTTATTGTTAAAATAGTCTAGATATTCCTCTCTAAAAACAACAACACCCACCTTGATCTTTCTTACCACTGTCCTGGGATCAGATGTAGCAGCAGCTATTACAGGCCTTTTGTTATTGTGACAATAAGCTGAATTCCAGCATGGTCATAAATAAGAAAATCATCTGAAATTGATCAGTCTGCGCTCTAATCAAAATATTTTTGTCCGGATCCTTGAAGAAATATTTACACTCTGAATCCACCTGAAAACAATTTGTTACATTAGAGCAGGGATTATCTTTAAATCTTCCTATTTACAGAAAGGCTCTGTGTAATCATCGTTATAAGCACACTTAATTTCCAAATGAATATGTTCAGATCAAAATGGTAATCGGACTGGTGATCTGTCAAGGGTGATCCACACCCTTCGTCTTTGTAATCCATCCTGCTGGACCCCATATGGAGCTTTTCTAACTTTTTAACTAGAGTTTATACATTAACTTTTGTAACAATGTAGTTTATTTATTATTTTATATGATTCTAACTCCACGAAGACACTATACGGCAGTAATACCTGTAAAAGCAACATTTGGTGCCAGTACAATTTCAGCTAGACTATTTTGTCAAAGTTCAAAGAAATTATCTCTTTGGAATTACAGCCTGGGACCCCTCCCTGACCTCTCCAGCACCCCCCTATGTAAGGAATCAGTGTTCCAAGCCATAATCAAATACAATACAACATTTACATGATTTTACCTCAAAGCAGAGAGTACAAGCGAGAAGCAAAGAGACAGTTAAACACGGCTGATCATTTCAGAGAAAATAATAATCAGATTATTTGATAAAGAATAGGGTAAAAGCTGGGAAGGACTCACATCGTTGATCAGAAACGAGGCGTTCCTGGCAGCCTCGAAGAACGGAGTGTCGCATGAGTATTTGAAGTTTCCTCTGTTCTTCTCAGATGAGGCTCTGTAGAGTCTCTGTAATAAAAAAGATGGTTGAAAACAAACAGAATGCATGCTTGTTGTGTGCGTTTGAGGAATATATGACGAAGATTGGTCCCTCACCTCACTGTACAGAGACTTATTCCTATCAGCCAGCACAAGCTCAGGTGTGTCCCACACGTAGCACCCAATACCTTTCAGCCATTCCAAGTCCTCCTTGTACTTCACCTAAAAACAGAGGAAACAAGGGTTTAACACAAATATTACGCAGCATGTTAGCCCTTTTATTCGGTGCAGTTTGAGAGCTTACATTGCTGATGTTATCGTTTGCTATCTTGCTGAAGAAAAACTCGGGGCGGTCGGGGATGGACTTCCATGTGCCCAGAGAGTTAATATACTTCTGTCTGTATTTCACCTGTGGAGCAGAAATAAAAAGTGAGGCAAGTCAGTCACATTTAAATGGAGAAATAGTCATTGCACAGGAATTCATAGGTCATTTTGGATCAGTTCACTTCAGTCGCTGACCTCGCTGATATCATCAGTGAATTTGCGGTGGCAGACAACATCCAGGGCGTCCTTGTCGGTGTGATAATGGCCCTTGGAGAGCTCAAAGGTTTCCTTGTAACGCAACTAAAGGTGGAACAAAACATGGGAAAAGGTTATTATTTTTTGTACTGCCCATTTAATCTCTAAATCGGAACACATTACATTTCCAACAAAGATGTTGGAAAAGGGTAAAAAGCTTTATATCATGGACATACTTACATCACTAGACTGCAGGTAGGCTTTTTTGGAACGGATCAGATGAGGTGTATCGGCAATAGCAGTGTACCTGTGCTTCATCTTTTCATACTGCTCCTTGTATTTAGTCTGAGTGGAGAACAAAATAGGCAATATATTAGATGCTGGTTTCAAATTCATTCAGGTAACTGTTTATCAAGTATGTTAAAGGAAGACAGATAACTTACCTCACTATAGACCACTTTCATTTTTCTTGCATGTTGATTACTGGGAGTGTTAATTTCTGGAGAGAAATGAGCTCTTTCCTTCGATGCCAGATCTGTGTACTGGTACTGTAGAAACATTTTTACATAATCAATCAGTATATTTTACATTAGAGAAAATGATAAATCTGCTTAATAATCCGCAAGAAGACGAGAGATGTGTTTCAGCTTGCCTTGTTAGTCAGCTGCTGGGCCCACTTGACTCTCTTAATGTCCAAAGAATCTGCGATGGAGGAAACCTTAGTCATGTCCTTCTTGCTCTGGGCTCTGTATATCCGCTGAAAAGAGACAAGCAGTAAAATGAAAAGTTAAACCTGGTGCAAATATCTAGAAAAAAAATAAAACTTTTGAAAACCTTTAGAGGATACACACACAAAAAAAAAAAAAATTTTACCTGTCAGAGAATAGGAGATCCGAATCTGACTTAACAAGGTATAAAAATGTACAGAACAAAACATGACTTCTAATGAATCTTATTATCAAATGGCTTTCTCTGAACAATGACTTTCTCGTTGTCACTCTTGCATAAAGGCCAGATTTGTGGAGTGCACAACAAATAGTTACTCTATTATTACACAGATTCTTTCAATCCAAGCTCTAGATTTCTGCAGCCCCTCCAAAGTTACAAAAAGCAACTTTGTTGGCTGTTGACTACAAGTGCACACCACACAAGAAAATGATATAACCATAAACTAAATATATGGGAAAAAAAACTGTTTAGGGGTATTAACGCGCTTCCAAAAACTTGAGACAACAACTCACGTCACTCATGTGAGTCTTCAGCTCAGTCACTCGGTTGTATTCTGGAGTATCTAGGACCACAGTGAAGTTAGATAGGTTCTTCTTAGCATCCACTGGATAGCTCGTCTATGAAAGTAAAAACAATTCATATGAGAGATGTGCCACTAGAAAAAGAAGAATAGGCACTGGCAGTAAATATTGGTTATATAAAATGAGCCTGTCGTCCAAAAGGACCCACCCACCCTGAATTTGGTGATGTTGCGGACGTGGACCATCTCTGGGGTGTCATACAAGAAGCAGCCAACGCCTCTCAGCCACATCAGATCCTCCTTGTACCTCAACTAAAAACAACAAAACATGTTTTAACAAGCTTGGTTTTGAAACAGAGTTTGTGAATAACTGGAGAAAAACTATGTCTTTTCTTCATAAAAAAAAAAATACTTCGCTGGTGATCTCATTGACGTGATGACAGTGCAAAAGTTGGGGTGTAATAGGCATAGAGATCAGCTGGCCTCTGCTGTTGTAGTATTTCTCCTTGTAGCACAGCTAGGGTGAGAAAAAAAAACAAGGGCAAAAATAACACATCTTTTCAACTCAGTTAAACCAGAGTAATAAATAAATGTAAACATGAATGTTGCGTACATCACTGAGGTGCTGCTGGTTCATCTTGAATTGTTTGATATCAGGAGTGTCGTAGGTTGTGTGGATCTTGTCCTTCTGCTTGTGGTAAGCCTCACGATACAGACGCTGGGGAAGAAAACAGAAATAGGTTTTGTCAAACGAAATGATCAGAAATGGTCATGGACCTTTTCACATGTTTAATGCAACGATGCTGGGGACTTCTTCACTTACATCGTTGATGATCTTGTGAGCCTTTCTTGAAGTGACAAAGTTGACACCTTCTGGATGAAGAGTGTAGGCTTTAGCCTTTACCATCTCAAAGGCCTCCTTGTATTTCACCTGAACAAATAAGAGCCAAAGTGTGTAATTCAGGCACACTGTGACACCTTAAGGTACGTTCCTTTACTGCTATCAAATGTTTAAAACTAAAGTCCTAAATACTTACATTGCTGGTGACAACACTGTTCATCTTGGCCTGCTTGATGAGTGGGGTATCGCTGGGCAGAGAGTAACCAGTGGGCATAAAGCTCTTGTTGGCCTCTTTGTACCAGTTCTGGTAGGAGAAACCAAACAGGTTTTGGAGAAATTATTTTACAATATGTGCCAATGCAAGAAAAATATATTGAATATTCAGGAATATTTGCTCACATCACTCTGGATGTGATTAGCCAGGCGTGCTCTTTCTGTTTCCATGGTAACAGCAGGGGAGGTGTGCTTGCCCTTGACATTGGCATTGTAATCATAACGGTAGTGAAGCTGGACAAATGAAGAGGAAAGCAGATTTTATTCATGGTGCTGATTATGTTTATGTTAAAATTAGACGTCTTAATTAGAAACTGATTCTAGACAACATAAAAAAAAAATCGATAGTATAAAATATTGTGTGATTACATCACTCAGATTCAGAGCGTTCTGCTTGGCTGTTTCATACACCGGGGTTTCCGTCACCACAGAATAGTCCTTGAACGCCTCAATCCCTTTGGCTCTGTACTTGGCCTGGAATTAAAAGGAATGAATGAGAAACACAAAAAAAAAATAATAATCATCACTTTGACATAGCATGAGAGGAATTTAAAACGTGCTTGGTGCACTAAAAGGGGTAAAAACAACATCTTCATATAAATAAATACAAGAACGGATAAGTAATAAACCATTATGTTAAATAAAATGAAGAATAAATGTAATAAAAGCATTTACCTCACTCTGTAAGACACCAGCATGCTTCACACGGAGGATCTCAGGAGTGTCCCAGGCATAACACCCAATACCCTTTAGCCAATTCAGGTCATCCTTGTAGAAGATCTAGGGAGAAATAACTGATATTTAGCACTTTTCTGTCTTCTTTCAACTCAGAAACCTTAATAACCCAGAAAAAAATTGCACGAAGTGTTGCATCAGTTTTATTCCTCCGTCAGTGTAGTACTGTGTCTGTATGGTGGTTACTCACATCACTGAGTTGCTCGTTGACTTTGCGTGCTTGGACATACATCTGCATGTCAGGCATGCACATCCACTGATGCAGATACTTGCGGTAGTGGATGCCGCTGACAGTGGACTGGGTGTTGCGAGCAGACAGGATCTCCAGCATGTCTGGGGGGATATGGTTCTTGGCCTTGGTCTTCTCGTAGTTCTCCTTGTACAGACGCTGAACAGATATGCAACAGATGATTGTATTGGTTGAAAAATGTTGTGCTTGTCATTAACTTGAAACAGTTCGTTGCATTCTTAAAAAAGAAGACTTAACTTTTAGTGAGTTTAGCATTAAAATAAGCAGATCAGAAGTTAAAAATGGTAAAACACATACATCTATGACCAGCTTTCCGGCCTTGACGCAACGAGCTGTGGCAGGATCGTCTTCAAGTGACTTTGGTAGACTGTAAAGGGATTTGAATTTTTCGTAATCCTCCTTGTACTTGACCTAAAGAGACAAGAACATCAATAGACTCTCTTAAAGTAGACAGTCAAATGCAAATCTAAAGAAAACCACTATTAAGTTATAGCAGAAATTCCTTCTGTAAGAACTGAAGCTGAACTTACATTGCTGAGAATGACCTTTTGCTGTTTGGCATGTTGCAAGGCATTGGAATCAGCTGGAATTTTGTAGCTGTTTGCCTTAATTTTATCCCAGGCAGCTGTATAGTTTTTCTTTGAATAAAGAAAATTAAAAACAGTGTCAAGACATGTTCGTGTACATCTTAAATCTTTTCATGCCTGCAAATTTTACTTTTACTTACATTGCTGAAGAACAATTTGAATTCGTGGCATCTGGCATAATCATGGGTATCCAGAACAGTAGTGTACATATGCTTCTCCTTATGGTATGCCTCCCTGTAGTTCAGCTGGAAAGGATAGTTTAAGGTTGAAGTTATATGCAATTGCTTTTTTCTTTATACCTGAAAACCATTTATAAGGATTTTTGAAATTAAAACATTCCCTTACCTCACTGGCCCAGGTGTGACCCAGGACAGCAGTCACATACTCTGGTGTGTCAGTCACAATGGAATAGTTGTTAAACTCTTTCTTAGCCTCAGCTCTGTATTTGCGCTGGAATATATCACAAAGACAAAGTTTCAGACTTATTCTCAAAGAAATAGACAGTAACGAGCTATTTCATATGAACACGAGTGCAGCTACCCACTTCGCTCTGCAGCTCGTAGGACTTCTTGGCACGAATGATCTCTGGCGTGTCCCAGACGTAGCAACCAATGCCCTTCATCCAGTTCAGGTCGTCCTTGTAGAACACCTATTGAAAGGCGTTGGTAAAGTGTGCAAGATTATATGTTGTTCCACAATAGAGACATAAATTTGATTTTACAGAATGTTAATGTGACACGTGTTTGTACAACAATTGAATCTGCACACAGAAGGATGACCTACATCACTTAGAATCTCATTGGTCTTCCGGGCCCGGATGGCATCCTCCTGCTCTGGATGGCATGTCCACTGGTGCAGGTGGGTGCGGTAGAGGACATCGCTCAACATGTCCTGGCACCGCTTAGCTACCTGGTTAGCAATGATGTCAGATGGGAGGTGGATTTTGGTCTTGGTTTGGTGGTAGTCCTTCTGGTAGACCCTCTGTGAAGACACACATTAACAGAATACAGTGAATCAAGACCCAATTTCAGCCAAACTGCAACTGAAAGAAAATTCCCCATGCCACCTGTCTTCTTTCCTTGAAAAAGTGCAAAAATATATTCAAAAGCAATCTATAAATGTGGAAATATGAACTGATCTACTTTCCTATATTTTGTCTTTGAACTTTACCAATAAGCTAACAATAAAGAAATTATTCCTGGATATTCCTGGATCCGCTGCAATTCGCCTACAGAGCCAACAGGTCTGTTGATGATGCGGTCAACATAGCTCTTGAGGTGGATCACCGACTTCCTGACGGACAGGAGGCAGTACGTGCGGCTGGGGAAGAATGTGCCGGAGATTCGGACCATCAGCACCGGCTCCCCTCAGGGCTGTGTACTTTCACCTCTGCTATTCTCTCTGTATACGAACTGCTGCACCTCCAGCCATCAGTCCGTGAAACTGATCAAGTTTGCAGATGACAACACCCTTATTGGGCTCATCTCAGATGGAGATGAGTCTGCTTACAGAAGGGAGGTGGATCGGCTAGTGTCCTGGTGCACCCACAACAACCTGCAGCTCAACACTCAGAAAACAGTGGAGATGATGACAGTGGAGAATATTGTGGATTTCAGGAAAGTCTCAGCCCCACCATCCCCTCTTGCCCTCATGGACCTCCCCATCTCCATTGTGGACTCCTTCCGCTTCCTGGGTACTACCATCAGCCAGAACCTAGAGTGGGAGCTGACCATAACCTCCCTCATTAAGAAGGCCCAGCAGAGGATGTTCTTCCTGCTGAGGAAGCTCAAACTGCCAACGGATTTGATGGGGCAGTTTTAAACAGCCATCATCGAGTCCATCATCACGTCTTCCATCACCGTACGGTACACGGGGGCCACCACCAGGGACAGAGAAAGACTGCAGCACATTGTGCGGACTGTTGAGAAGGTGATTGGCTGCAACCTCCGACCTTTACATGAGCTGTACATCACCAGGTCTTTGGGTCGTGCAGGTTGGATTGTGGCTGACCCTTCTCACCCTGGACACAGCCTGTTTAACCCTCTCCCCTAAAGAAGGAGACTACGGTCTATCCAGACCAGAACTGCCCGCCATAGAAACAGCTTCTTCCACTCAGCCATCAGACTCTTAAATAATAGCTAAATAGCCACACTTCCCCTGCTACTGTTACAAAAAACAAACAAACATATTGTTGTTTTTAATCAATTATTTAATTTAAAAGTATGTTATGATTTTGTTTTTATTTAATTTCTCTTTTACTTCGTTATTTATCTGCACCGATACATCAGAGCAAATTCCTAGTCTAAATTTATTTATTTATTTTTTACTGGCAATGGCAATAAAGTGACTCTGATTTTGATTCTATTAGTGCCAGAAATGGTTCAAGACTTTGATTGGGTCATTCTAACACAAATATTCCTTCAACTTTAGCTCTGACTGTATGTGTAGGATTGTTGAACCTCCACCTCATACTTAAGTCTTTAGCAACTGTTAATAGTTTCCATCCAGGATTGCCTCGTATTTGGCTCCTTCCATTTTCCAGTGAAACCTGGCAAACTCCTGCTGAAGAACATCATCCTGCCACATCCATGTTTAATCTTTAAAAAACTCAAGTATTTACAGAATGTGTTTTTTTTGGAGATTAAATCACAAACAAGTAGGCTGATCCTTCCTAATCAAGAGACTTTTGAAGGCAAACGCTTTCACCAGATTTCATTCAGGAGTATCTGAGTAAAGAAGACGTTTGTAAAAGAATCGTGTTTTCTCTCCACTTGAAAAGAATAGAAAAATCTGTGGCGGTCTATCACATAAAACAGAAGTTTGTCCTTGTAACCGGGGTATGATAATTATACATTGACATGGCACAGCAACGGTTTTTTATATAACCAAGTTTAAAATTATTTAAACATGAATATATAAATTTTACTTTTCTTATTATGCAGGTGGTGTTTGCTTACATATTCTCAAGCCTTTTATGTGGTTTTTGTCGCAAACAAATAAAGTTTAATGTCGCAGGCATCTTACCAGTGCTTTATTCTTCTCCTGCTGGCCACAGCGCACCACCTCAGGGAAGTCGACAAGGGTTCCAGCCATGTAGTGACCCTTGGCTTTTTCATGGGAATCCTTGTACTTAACCTGATATCCAAAAATAATTAAAGTGTTAATTGTATTTATATGTAGCCAAAAGATAACATACAGCCACATGTATTTTTCAGGAGTCAAAACTTACATCACTGACAATCTCTCTGCCCTTCTTACCACTGAGCAGCGGGATGTATTCATGGTTCAGGCTGTAGCTTGTAGCTTTAGTACTGTCCCATTGTGATTTGTAAAGTTTCTAAAACAAGAAAAGGAGTTTAAATGTGTAAATGTGTAGATATATATATATATATATATATATATATATATATATATATATATATATATGAAACTTGAAGTAAAGTGAAGCTGAGTAGAGAACAACTCAGTCTTCTATTTCACATTACCTCACTGATGGTCTTGGCCATTTCTCTGCTATGTGCCAGTTGAGGAGTGTCCTCTGAGCCGATGTAGTGGCCTTTTTCTGCATTGAAAGTCTCTTTATACTTTAGCTGTTGGAAAAAGATAAAAGTTTAATGTACATTTATTTATTGATTGATTTTTCCGCTTTTTTCTTTAAATTTATTGTACTAAGCACTCGACTACGTACGTCACTGAGGTTGGCGGCGTTTATTTTTGCCAAGACGATCTCAGGACGATCCACAATGAGGCTGAATTTTCCAAAGCATTCTTTGGCGTTCTTCTTGTACAGCCTCTGTAGATGAAATGACGACGTCAAGATAAACCACCATATGGCAACAACTCAACCAAAAGCCAAACACTAGACGGGAATTACAGAACCGTACATCGTTGAGTATTTCCTGGGCTTTCTTGACTTTGACATGATCAACGGAGTCAGCTGCCACCCAGCCGCAGCCGCGGATCCATTCCAGATCCGCCCTGTAGACGTTCTGCGGGGAGGGGAAACCATAACGCGTTAGGAATAAAGTTTTGACACCATATTGAATACATAAAAAGGTTCAAAGCTTGTGAACTCACATCACTCTGGAGGTCATAAATCTTTCTGGCCTGAACAACGTCATTGGAGTCTGGCAGACATGTCCACTGGTGCAGACGAGTTCTGTAGTTGACGTCATTCACTTGCTGCTGGCATTTCTTGGCCAGTTCAAGATTCAGCATGTCCACTGGCAGATTGAACTTGGTCTTGGACTTGTTGAAGTCCTTCTTGTACAGAGCATCACTGGCAATCCTGGCTGAGTTTATAGCCAACATGATGAGAGGATCGTCCCGGACACTTAGGGCTCCAATGTGGTGGCCAACCTGCTTGCGGTATCCCTCTAGGTACTTATGCTATGGGATAAACAAAACAATTTTATTCCTATACCTTTTGCACTTAATGGGAGACAGCTGTGATACATGTTTTCAAGCGTTCAGTTTTAGCACATATACCTCGAAAGTTTGTCTTATTTAAATTACTGTGTAACCTCATGGTCACATGTAGCAGCTACAACTATCGAACACTGCAGACGTTTTATAGTCGAGTGACTAAGATCTAGGACAGGAAGTACATCAAATCACATAACTGTAAAGTTCTTGAAAAACTTTATAAAATAAACTTTAACATGAAAAAATATTGAATTGAAATAAATTCTCACACCCCAAACTTTTTTTAAATGCCTAAATTAGTGAGATCCAAACATATTACCAAATTGGACATAATTGTCAAGTTGGAAGTATTCATGGGCCACATAAATATGAATTTCTTTTCTATTTTTGAGAATAAAAATGCAATAAATTGGACCCAAACACAAACTAGTCAGATGTGTAATATTTTGCATTCCAGAAAATTTAAAAGCGTTTTGAATGTTTTCCCTATTAAAAGAAAGGTCCAAGATTTTTGGAGTTATTCTTTTATTTTTTTCATCTATTCTTAGCAGCAAGAACGGGATATGTCTTTACGTTTGCATATAACCAAAATGTTACATAGGAGCATCACAAAGCATAGGTTATAAAAAGAGAACTGGACTTAATTTCTTAATACTTTACACTTTTTCCAGTACAAAAAAAATCATAATCTAAACTCTTACTATGTGGATTAAACTCCCACTACTCACCTTACTCTGCACTTTAGTTGTCACGATGCACTGTTTAATTGGTACGGCATCTCCAGGCATGAAGTATCCGGTGGCTTTCACATTGTCCCATGCTTCAGTGTACAGTTTCTAAATGAAGGACAGATAGAAAAAACAAAATAAATCCCAAGATGGTCCAAGATAAAGTATGCATGAATTGAACAATGTGGCAAAACGTACCGGGTGAACATTTTTAGCGACCTCTCTGGCCGTAGCAAGACCGGGAGTGTCTACCAAATGGTACTTGGTCTTATCTTGATGCCAAGCCTCACGGTATTTTGCCTGAGAAGGAAAAAATTAATAGTTCAGTTACTTAAAACCAAATAATTGTGATACTACAACATCTCTTTAAAGCTGTTTTAAAGAAAGGTCTTAAAACACATAAATAAAAAATCTGCAAAAGGAAAAAGAAACTACTTTACCTCGTTTAAGACATCAGCAGCATTCTTGGCACAGGCCAAGTCAACTCTATCTGTAGGAACTGTGAACTTTTGTTCATCCAGCTTGACACGGTAGCCTCTCTGTAATAAAAAGCAAGATTAAATAAATATCAGTATTATCATTAATATTTTATATTTAATGGGTTTGAGGATGGTTAAGTGTCAAACTTACATCAGCAAGGATCTTCTGTGCATGCTTCACCTTTACAACATCTACACACTCATGTGGTATCCATCCACAGCCTTTTATCCACTCCATATCAGCTTTGTACACAGCCTGGCAGGAATAACAGAAATAGGTTTATTTTATATTAATTTAATGCAGGTAATTATCAGATGACAAATGGACACTTTCCAAGCATATCCCCATTAACTTACATCACTCTGGAGATCATAGGCTTTCCTGGCCTGGACCACATCATTGGAGTCTGGCAGACAGGTCCACTGATGCAAATAAGTCCTGTAGTTGAAGTCGTTGACTTGGATCTGACATTTCTTGGCAAGCTCGAGTGTCAGCATGTCAACTGGCAGGTTGAACTTGGTCTTGGACTTGTTGAAATCCTTTTTGTACAGAGCATCACTGGCGATCTTGGCTGAGTTCAGAGCCAGCATGATGAGAGGATCGTCCTGGACGCAGCGGGCACCGATGTGGTGACCAACCTGCTTGCGGTATCCCTCTTTGTACTTGTACTAAAATGGAGAAAAAATAAAAATTGAACTTAATGAAAAATCAGCAAGTCCATTGCAGATGTGTGGTGATTTTCCCCCCCTCTTACATCACTAATGATGTCCCTGGAAGCTTTAGCTTTCAGCACAGCGATGGCATCCTCCTTGATGTGGGAAGCTTTGGCCTTTTGGTTATCCCATGCTTGTGTGTACAGTTTCTGTCCAGAACAAAAAGAATAATTGGAAGAATAGAACCTGATAATGGAGATGTCTATTCACACCTGAGATATCGTTTTCAAACCAGGAGGCCTTTCCGTGCAATCAGAACTGGTTTGTGATTTTCATAGCGAGAACGTTAGAACAAACTTACATTGCTAATAGTGATAGCGTTGGCCTTGGCCAGCTCATAAGGAGGAATGTCAGGTGGGATGTGAATGACGAGCTTCTCTTTGTCCCAAACTTCCCGATATTTCCTCTATTAAAGAGAAAAAAGGCTTCATTAGGTCCTCGTTTTGCATAAATATTTCTACAAATTTTCATTTTTTTCCAATAAACCTTGTGGTCAGACGTTACTACTCACATCGCTGAGGTTGTCAGCGTTTTGCTTGGATAGGACAATAGCTGGGAGGTCCACCACACTGGTGAACTTGACTGTGCTTGGGTGCTGGCGGTAGAGTCTTTCATTCAGAACAGTCTGGGCGTTTTTAACTTTGACGACGTCCAAGCAGTCCTGGGGTGACCAGCCGCATCCCCTCAGCCACTCCAGATCCGCTTTGTAAACAGCCTAAGAAAAATGTGTGAGTGAATTTTATGGATGATTTTCTTTCATTTAAAAATTTGGCTTAATTACACTGCATGGTAAATATTGTTACATGTACTCACATCGCTCTGCAGGTCGTAGACCTTCCTGGCCTGAACCACATCACTGGAGTCGGGCAGGCATGTCCACTGGTGCAGGTAAGTTCTGTAGTTGACGTCGTTCACTTGCTGCTGGCATTTCTTTGCCAGCTCAATTGTCAGCATGTCTACTGGGAGGTTGTACTTGGTCTTGGTCTTGTTATATTCCTTCTTATAGATATTGTCACTGCCGATCTTGGCTACATGAGCGGCCAGCATGATCAGTGGATCATCTTTAACGCTCAGAGCACCGATATGATGGCCGCACTGCTTGCGGAAACCAGCCTTGTATTTGTACTAAAAACCCAAAATATTTCCATTAGTTTGTTGTCCATGAGTTTTCAGCAAAGTGAAATGAGATGAGGAGTGTGGAAATGTTTTAGAAAGGCATACAAACTTACATCACTGACAATATCGCGGGATGTTTTGGCGGCTACAACAGAAATTGCATCTTTGGGGAGAAAGTAGCCCTTGTTGATGGCATCAACAAAACCTTCACGGTAATATTTCTGTGAAAGAAACAAAAAGCAAGTATGTTGCAAGGTTGACGTGTCTTGTTCAGCTTGTGTCGCAAGCCAAAATAAAAATAAATAAATAAGGCAGCAATTCTTTAATGCACATAAACATATTCTCATTCATCGATAATTTTTGGACTAAATCATTATTTTAATTATGTGAAAAAGCCATTGCTTTACCAGACTGGTGTTGAGTTTATTCTGCTGAGCCAGGATAATCTCTGGAGTGTCAGGTAAGATATGGAGGTTGGTCTTGTCCTTCTCCCAGGCCTCAATGTATGCTTTCTGTAAGCAAAAGTATTCTAATGTTCATAAAGGATGACATGAAAAACCACATTTTCCCAAATCAAATCGTTTTCATATGAGACTAAAGCTCACTAAAATACACTATAAATAGCTATTAATAAATTTAGCAATTTTGTACCTTGTTCATGATCTGGGCATTAGCTTGAGCTAGAGCATATGGCATATCTGATGTCTTGGCAGTGAACTTGAATTGGCTGGGATGCTGTCGGTACTTCCTGTCGCTCAGGATCTCCGCTGCTTTCTTGGCTTTCTCCACATCCAGTGACCCAATTGGCACCCATCCCATTCCTTTGACCCATTCCATGTCAGCCTTGTACACAGCCTATGAGTGGGGTGTAAAAATTACAGTCAGACTAACTCTTGAATTAGGAGATGCAGTGTTAAAAGACATCAAAAACACATATATCTCTTAAATTTCTTCACATTTTGCCACAACCCCAATTTCTGATGTGTTTTATTTGGATTTTATGTGATGAGCCAACATAAAGTAGTGCATAATTGTGAAGTGGAAAGAATATTATACATATATATGTAAAAATACTAAATGAAAAGAGCAAAGTGCGTATGCATCCACCTCCACAGATGGTTTAAAAAAAACCTTTACAAATCAAAATCTAGTAAGTGTGGCATCAATCGGAGTTCAGCCCTAGTTAGTCAATATTTTGCAGAATCACCTTTTGCTGCAATTACAACAGCAAGTCTTTATACCAGCTTTGTACATCTACTATACATATACATACAGTATTGTTTTTTGCTCCGTCTTGCAAAATAGCTCAACTTTGAACAACAATTAAGTCTTGTCTACAGTTCTGGACTTTGTCTAGGCCATTTTACCACAAATATGCTTTAACTGAATCCATTGCTTTCAAGCTCTGGCTGTAAGTTCAGTAGGGATGACACAATTAGGGATTTTATTGATTCCTGAGATCAAATTTCATAAGTTAGTAAGACCAATTTAAATTTATTTATTTATATTGAAACGGAATAACTCAAAGGTGGATGCACATTGCACAAAATCATAAAGAACACATGGAAATTTGTGGTTGAAACATGACCAAATATCAAAGTTCTCAATATTTTTGCAAAGCACTAGAGCATAAGTACTTTTCTGCACTCACATCACTCTGCAAGTCGTAAGCCTTCCTGGCCTGGACCACATCGTTAGAGTCTGGCAGACAAGTCCAGTTGTGGAGACGAGTTCTGTAGTTGAAATCGTTGACTTGGATCTGGCATTTCTTGGCCAGTTCAAGATTCAACATGTCCACTGGGAGGTGGAACTTGGTCTTGGACTTGTTGAAATCCTTCTTGTACAAAACATCACTGGCGATCTTGGCTGAGTTCAGAGCCAGCACGATGAGGGGATCATCCTGACAACTGAGTGCTCCAATGTGGTGGCCAACCTGCTTGCGGTATCCCATCTTGTATTTATACTTGGACGAGACAAAAATTCATATCAAAGTTAACAATATAGGCCAAACCACACGTCAGGGAGAAAATAAAGAAAACATTGAGTGATGTATGACATACATCGCTGATGATTTCTCTTCCATGTTTGGCAGCAACAACAGAAACAGCATCAGCCTTCATGTTGTAGCCCTTTCTGAACATTAACTCAACAGCTTCTCTGTAATTTTTCTGAGAAAAAAAAAGAAAATGTAAATTGCAACAGGACTGAGCAAAGCTAGAGTAGGTAAATATAAGTCAAACATACTGCGCTGATGTTGTAAGCATTAGCTCTGGAAAGCAGGATTTCAGGAAGGTCTGGGGGCAGTTGGGTCTTTATTTTTGCTGCTTCCCATGCAGCAATGTAGTTTTTCTGTGGAGAGGGAAAAACACAAAGAAGTCAAGAACCCCCCTAGCACAATATAAAATAGATAAAAAATAAATAACCAAAATCAAATGTGCATGTCCTTACCTTATTGATGGTCTCAGCATTTGTTTTGGCTAAGACCATGGGCATTGCAGTCATGTCAGTTTTGAATTTAAAAGTGTCTGGTCTTTGCTTGTACAGACGGTCGCTAAGAATTGTAGCAGCATTCTTGGCTTTCAGCACGTCCAGGGAACCAATCGGTATCCATCCTACACCAACAACTTCGTCCATGTCAGCTTTGTATACAGCCTAAGCAAGACAACTTGAGTATTAGAAAGTACATTTGAAAAAAACTGTCGCATGACATAGTAAACTCAGTAGGTGACAGAGGTGCTCACATCACTCTGAAGATCATAGGCTTTCCTGGCCTGGACCACATCGCTGGAGTCTGGAAGACATGTCCACTGATGGAGACGAGTTCTGTAGTTGAAGTCATTCACTTGCTGCTGGCATTTCTTGGCCAGTTCAATATTCAGCATGTCCACAGGGAGGTGGAACTTGGTCTTTGACTTGTTGAAGTCCTTCTTGTACAGAGCATCACTGGCGATCTTGGCTGAGTTCAGCGCAAGCACGAGCAGAGGGTCGTCCTGGACGCAGCGGGCACCGATGTGGTGACCAACCTGCTTCCTGTAACCTGTCTTGTACTTGTACTGATGAGATCAGAGTGAAAATGTTTGTCATACAAACATGACTTACATATTATTTGTATTTTAGTCATCTAAATGGACACAGATTACAATCTGCAGGACTCACATCACTGATGATATCCCTGGAGGCCTTAGCAGCCTTGACTGAAACTGCATCTGGAGGAAGGAAGTAGCCCTTCCTGATGGTCTCCTCAAAACCTTGTTTGTATAGTTTCTGGAGAGAACACAGTACAATGAATAAGGAAGGTAAATATATCATGTATGAAAAACATTATCTGCCATTCTTTGGTTTGGTTGTGGCCAGGTGTGACATATTATTGAGATAGTAGCCAGTTAACACATTAGGAGGAGTATCTTACTTAATCTTTTTTATATAACTAATCCGACCTGACACAGTGAATCAACCAGACCCAACATATTCTTCCTCTTAGCTACCAGGATAGGACAACTAACTGTATTCTGATTATCAACAAAAAGTAATGTTTTTTTCCTCTCCTATTAGGTTTTTGCACACGGGAATCACACTTGGGTTGGGTCTGTTTGCATTGAGCACAGAAACATAATGTGAAATTCAGCTTAACAGTGTTTGGCAGAAGTTTGAAAACAATATTTGAGCTTTCTTAAACATAAATGTGAAATTGTATCAAGTAACAGTAAAGGGAGAGTAAATAAATAAATGTGTTAAGGAATCATTCTATTTTTGATATTTACAAACCTCTGCTGTTTCTTTTTTTTTAAAGAGCTGTGTGGGGTAGACTTTTGTTATACAAAATTCTTGAAAATTTCAATAAAAATCCTGATTAAAATCTAATAAAATGTTTTAGTGTAACCAAACTACATGCTGGAAACTTTATTTGACTTACAGGTTCTTATTTAACAACGTAACCCTGCTTTTAGAGTCTGCTGCAAAAATGGTATCTGAGTAAACAAAATTACAAGAGATAAGTTTCCAAATTCTTTAGAAATTATACCAAACATGTAACTGATTATCAAAGAAAAAAATGCTCTTGCAAATATGTATAGAAATGAAGGGAAGATGATCTGTTTTTCTATTAGTAAAATAAATTGTGCAAACCTTGCTCATGTTGATGGCATTTTGTTGAGAGAGGACAATCTCAGGGGTGTCAGGCTTGATGTGCAGGTTGGTCTTTTCGTTCTCCCATGCCTCAGTGTAGAGGCGCTAACAACACACCACACAAAAATAGTTTTTTAGTCAGAGATAATGAGGCAAAAAATGGTTCTACGATTCCACATGAAGGTCAGTTTTACCTTGTTCATTGTTAGTGCGTTGCTCTTTGCCAGCACAAGGTTCATGGCATCAATGGGACTGGTGAATTTTACTGTGCTGGGGTGCTGGCGGTACTTCCTTTCACTCAAAACCTCTGCAGCCTTTTTGGCTTTCTCTACATCCAGCGAACCGATGGGGACCCAGCCCAGACCCTGGAGCCACTTCAGGTCCGCTTTGTAGACGGCCTGGAAGGCACAGTAGGATAAAATAGCATGATTTGTGTAAAGAAGTGGGATGCATACATAAGGAAATTACATGAGCAACACATACATCACTCTGTAGGTCATATGCAAGTCTGGCCTGGACCACGTCGTTGGAGTCTGGAAGACAAGTCCACTGGTGCAGATGAGTCCGGTAGTTGAAGTTGTTGACTTGGATCTGGCATTTCTTGGCCAGTTCAAGATTCAGCATGTCCACAGGCAGGTTGAATTTTGTCTTGGACTTGTTGAAGTCCTTCTTGTACAGAGCATCACTGGCGATCTTGGCTGAGTTCAGAGCAAGCATGAGCAGAGGGTCGTCCTGGACGCTGCGTGCGCCGATGTGGTGACCAACCTGCTTCCTGTAACCTGTCTTGTATTTGTACTAGACAAAAAGATAAACAGAGTCATAGTTAACATTCAAACTCTCTAACCAGGATAAGGCAATATGTAGCTACTAAAAATAAGCAATTTCATACAATATCTGTTGAATTTTTAACAAGAAGTTCAGATTTTTTTTAAAACAACAACCTCTTCAGACGCATAATTTTTATTCAAATTACTACTAAGTTAAACATCACTTACATCACTGGCAATGTCTCTGGATGCTCTGGCTGCAAGAATGGATATGGCATCACCGCGCAGGTCGTAGCCCTTCTTTTTGGAATCTTCATTCGCCTGTTTGTATTTTTTCTGTGAACATACACAGAAAAAGTACATGTTTTTATAACGAAAAGTGAAGCAGAAACTTGCTCACACCATCTGTTGAGTCTGAACATACCACACTATAGATGACATTGTTTGCTTTGGCCAGAAGAACATCCATGGCATCAGGCATGACATGGATCTTTGTCTTCTCTTTTTCCCAGGCTTCAATGTAAGCTTTCTATGGTTACAGAAACCAACAACATGAGAGATCAATTAACAAGTGAATTTTGTATGACATGCCAAAAATACTTATCATGTGATTTTTGTGAATAACTAAAGAGAATACTTTGGTTTCTGACCTTGTTCATAACTTGAGCATTGGCTTTTGCAAGTGCCAAGGGCATATCTTCAGTTGTGCACTTGAACTTGAACTGGCTCGGGTGTTGCCGATAATTCCTTTCACTCAGGATCTCGCCAGCTTTCTTCACCTTCTCAACATCCAGGGAGCCTATAGGCACCCATCCAATACCCTGCATCAATCTCAGGTCCTCCTTATACACAGCCTGGATAAAAAACAGAAATCAGGATTAAGCTATGATGAACAAAATTATCCTACCACAGAGTAAATGTAGACTCATACTCACATCACTCTGAAGATCATAAGCATGCCTGGCCAGGACAACGTCGCTGGAGTCTGGAAGACATGTCCACTGGTGGAGGTGAGTTCTGTAGTTGAAGTTATTCACTTGCTGCTGGCATTTCTTGGCCAGTTCAAGATTCAGCATGTCCACAGGCAGGTTGAACTTGGTCTTGGACTTGTTGAAGTCCTTCTTGTACAGAGCATCACTGGCAATCTTGGCTGAGTTAAGAGCAAGCATGAGCAGAGGGTCGTCCTGGACGCTACGGGCACCGATGTGGTGACCAACCTGCTTCCTGTAACCTGTCTTGTACTTGTACTAGTAGAAAGTAATACAAAAAGAATTACTAATAAATTGAGAGCCATAGGCCATAACTGGTTGCTTATTTCAGCTTACATCACTGGCAATGTCTCTGGATGTTTTGGCTGCAATGATGGATATGGCATCACCACGCAGGTCGTAGCCCTTCTTCTTAGCGTCTTCATTTGCCTGTTTGTAGTTTTTCTGAAAATAACCCAAAGATATTCAGTTAAAAGGAACTTTTATTTGTCAAACTCTGAACGGTTATAATTTTAAATCAACAGCATTTGACCATTAGATCGAATTCAAGTAAGTGATCTAAGCATATTTACCAGGCTGTAATGATAACTGTTTGCTTTAGCAAGAAGGACATCCATGGCATCTGGCATGATATGGATCTTTGTCTTCTCATTGTCCCAGGCTTCAACGTATGCTTTCTGCACATGTGAGGAAAAGTGAGGGTGAGTTATGTTACAACCGCAGAGGACAGACACTTTTATGAAATGATTAGACATTTGTCCTGTGCTAAAAACAATTCATAGCACTTGATGACAATGCACCTTGTTCATGATCTGAGCATTAGCCTTAGCCAGTGCCATAGGCATGTCCTCAGTAGTGCTCTTGAATTTGTAGTTGCTCGGGTGATGGCGGTATTTCTGTTCACTCAGGATCTGACCAGCAAGTTTAACCTTCTCAACATCCAGTGAACCTATAGGCACCCATCCGATGCCCTGCATCATCTTCAAATCCTCCTTGTAAACAGCCTGGACAACACAAAGATGCACAAATCCACAGATCCACAAATTAAAGCAAAATTGTTTCTTCTGTCTGTCTATATCTATCTATCTATCTATCCATCCATCTATCTATCTATCTATCCATCTATCCATCTATCTATCTATCTATCTATCTATCTATCTATCTATCTATCTATCTATCTATCTATCTATCTATCTATCTATCTATCTATCTATATATATATATATATATATATATATATATATATATATATATATATATATATATATATATATATATATGTATTAGGTAGAAGTAGTACTCACATCACTCTGTAGGTCATATGCATGCCTGGCCTGAACCACATCGCTGGAGTCTGGTAGACAAGTCCACTGGTGCAGACGAGTCCTGTAGTTGAAGTCATTCACTTGCTGCTGGCATTTCTTGGCTAGTTCAAGATTCAGCATGTCCACAGGGAGGTTGAACTTGGTCTTGGACTTGTTGAAGTCCTTCTTGTACAGAGCATCACTGGCGATCTTGGCTGAGTTCAGAGCCAGCATGAGCAGAGGGTCGTCCTGGATGCTGCGTGCACCAATGTGGTGACCTACTTGCTTGCGGTATCCTGTTTTATACTTGTACTAGAAGTGAAGAACAAAATTTACCAAAAACATTGCAGATATTAAACACAAGTAAATTGTGATAGTTACAGTATATATTGACAGGCTTATGGGTTGTAGTTCCAACCAGAATCAATAAGCATTGGTAGCACATTCACTTTTTAGATTTTTAGATTCATTTATTATCGGTCGACTAGAAATGAAAGATAATTAAATGATCTTACATCACTTGCAATATCCCTGGAGGCTTTCGCTGCAATAATAGAAATGGCATCATTTCGGAGGTCATATCCCTTCTTCTTTGCCTCTTCATTTGCCTGCTTGTATGATTTCTGCATAAACAAACAAGAAAGAAGTCTATAGGTATCACCATTAAAATTTATATAGCAAGGAACTTCAAAATTGGGAGCATAATGTTTCGATTGCATATGAAAGGACTCACCTCGCTGTAGATGACATTATTTGCTTTGGCCAGAAGAATATCCATGGCGTCAGGCATGACATGGATGCTGGTCTTGTCCTTTTCCCAGGCTTCAGTATAAGCTTTCTGTAAAAGTTTTTAGATTTAGTCAAAACTGAAGAAGAAAAGTTTCATAAAGGAATTCACTTAAAAATGAAGATAAAACTTAGCAAAATTGTGGCATGGCTTAGCTCAGATTAACTGAACGCCATTCAATTGTTGTTAAATCAATGACTGGGAGCTTTAATACTAAAATAAGAAACAAACAATAAAATTACCTATTTAAGAAAATAAACAGAACTTGAAACAATGTGTCAAAAACATATGTCATATCTTTATGCAGATGATGCATGTATTTTTGAAAGAGTTTTATAAATAAATTAACTTTGAAATCTTTATTACATTTTTCACACCAAAATATGAAAAAAACTGACAATATAATTGTCAGTTTTGACAATTATATTGTCTGACAATATAAATGAATTTTGCTTTCATTTGCTGTAAAGCAATACTCGAGATAAATTTTAAATATTATTCATGCCACTTTCTATCATCAGATGCCAGGTTATCCATCTTCCCTATGCTGGTTAAAAACAATATAAGCAAAATATGTTACTTTATACCTTGTTAATGATCTGAGCATTAGCCTTAGCCAGTGCCATAGGCATGTCCTCAGTAGTGCTCTTGAATTTGTAGTTGCTCGGGTGCTGGCGGTATTTCTGTTCACTCAGGATCTGACCAGCAATTTTAGCCTTCTCAACGTCCAGTGAACCTATAGGCACCCATCCGATGCCCTGCATCATCTTCAAATCCTCCTTGTAGACAGCCTGAGAGAAAAAAAAGAAGTTATATTACAGTGTCATCAAGTATGTAAATAACAAAACAAAATTGAGGGAGTCATACTTACATCACTCTGTATGTCATATGCATGCCGGGCCTGAACCACGTCATTTGCATCTGGCAGACACGTCCAGTTGTGCAGGCGCGTAATGTAATTCGTATGGTTGACCTGAATCTGGTTCTTCTTGGCCAGCTCAAAGGCCAGCATGTCCACAGGCAGGTTGAACTTGGTTTTGGACTGGTTAAAGTCCTTCTTGTACAGAGCATCACTGGCAATTTTGGCTGAGTTCAGAGCCAGCATGAGCAGAGGATCATCCTGGACGCTACGGGCACCGATGTGGTGACCAACCTGCTTGCGGTATCCAGTCTTGTACTTGTACTGTGCAAGGAACAAACAGAGACTCTGCTTTTAGTTTCTAAACTAAAAGCAGAAACGTTTCTTGGCAGAGATGTAAACACAAACACTTACATCACTAGCAATAATAGTCGAAGCTTTGGCAGCCTGAATTGCAATGGCATCAGCCCGAAGGTTATAGCCCTTTTTCTTGGCCAACTCGTTGTCCAGTTTGTATAGTTTCTGCAAAGAGAATGAACAATTTTACTGAGCGTTGCATGTCTTATTATTTGTATTTCTGCTCGAAATGCATCTAATGCATATAATAAAAGATAAGATGAGACGTGTAGTAAATTAGGTTTATACCTCACTGTAGTTTTTCTTGTTGTCCCTGGCAAGAACAACGTCCATTGCATCTGGCATAATATGAATGGAAGTCTTGTCTTTCTCCCAAGCTTTTGTGTAAGATTTCTGAAATGAAAAAATAAATAAATAGCTTGCTGTCACAGAAATTAAAAAAGATTATTTTAATTTAGGAAAAGTGCTGAAAAGTACCTTATCCATAATTTGGTTGTTGGCAGTTGCCAGAACTAAGTCCATAGAGTGCATGTCTTTAGTGAAATTGTATTTGCTGGGATGCTTTCTGTATTGTTTTTCACTGAAAACCTGCCCGGCTGTTTTGGCTTTCTCAACATCAAGTGAACCAATAGGAACCCATCCTATTCCCTTAATGTAGCTCTCATACTCCTTCTTGTACTCGTTCTGGGGTTAAATATACACAGAAGAATCAGATGTACACCAGTGACATACAATGGCACAAAAACGTTTGAACAAATAAGCCCAACTGTATATGTATTGTGAATTTCTACATACATCACTGGCAATAAACTGCATGTTACGAGCGAGCTCCAGGCCCATGGCATCAGGAAGGAGAGCATTAGTGTGCTGGATCTGCCTGTATCCAGTCATGGTCTGAACAGCAGAGGCCTGCTTAGCTTGGATCACACTCAGCATGTCTACTGGGGTGTGGTACTTCAGCTTGGCCTTGTGGTAGTCCTTCTTGTAAAGCTTTTCGCTCTGCATCTTAGCCACTTGCATGTAGTGAACCAGGAGCGGATCATCCTGAATGCTGCGGAAGCCAACATGGTGGCCTCTGGCCTTCTCATAAGCCAACTTGTACTTGTACTGTGATGATGAAAACACACTTTCTTATTCACACACCCCCCCCACAGAGATATACATATGCATTTTAAGCTTATGGAGGAACATTTCTGACAACTTACATTACTGGCAATAGTGGTACCAGACTTGGCAGCCACAATGGCAATGGCGTCAGCTTTGAGGTTGTAGCCTTTGTTGGCCATCTCCACAACTCCGGCTTTGTACAATTTCTGTGAAAATACAACTCAAGTAAGGTAAGGGTGCAGAATAACTGTGTCAAGTAAAATAAATAACGTTAAACATTCATTATCTTTTTAATAAGTTCTCCTACATTGCTCATAGTGAGGGCATTAGCCTTTGCCAGGACAATCTCCGGAGAATCTGGCATGACATGGATTTTCAGTTTGTCTTTTTCCCATGCTGCACTGTATGCTTTCTGCAAACAAAGAAATAAATAGATAAATGATTGGCATTTAGGAACGTACGACATGAAGATTTTTATTGGCCTAAAGTTCAGAGTACATGCAAAAAAGTGACACCTTGTTCATGATCTGGTTATTCACAGTAGCTAGAGCCACGTCCATGGAATCCATTAATTTGCTAAATTTGAAGTTGGACGGATGCTGTCTGTACTTCTTCTCGCTGAGAATCTCACCCCCAACTTTAGCCGTTTCGACTGAAAGTGAACCAATGGGGACCCATCCAATACCTCTAATGTAGTTGTTCCATTCAGCCTTGTAGTTCCACTGCAAACAAACACAACCTGTCAGGAATCAGGGGCTTATGTCCTAATTCCTCAGTGGTCTCCGCTTTAATAAAGAAATGTTAGCCCAACACAGTAAGCTTGTGTGGTTTGCAAACTCACATCACTAGAATTGAAATTCATTTTACGAGCGAGCTCCAGGCCCATGGCATCAGGAAGGAGAGCATTAGTGTGCTGGATCTGTCTGTATCCAGTCATGGTCTGAACAGCAGAGGCCTGCTTGGCTTGGATCACACTCAACATGTCCACTGGGGTGTGGTACTTCAGCTTGGACTTGTGGTAGTCCTTCTTGTAAAGCTTTTCGCTCTGGATCTTAGCCACTTGCATGTAGTGAACCAGGAGAGGATCATCCTGAAGGCTGCGGAAGCCAACATGGTGGCCTCTGGCCTTCTCATAGGCCAACTTGTACTTGTACTGTAATATTGGATAGACACTTGTTTATAAAGTATGGACACTTGTAGAAAACTGCAAACCTGTTTGTGTCTAACTTACATTACTGGCAATAGTAGTACCAGACTTGGCAGCCACAATTGGAATTGCATCAGCTTTCAGATTGTAGCCTTTATTGGCCATCTCCACAACTCCAGCTTTATACAGTTTCTAAGGAAATAAATATTAGCATACACTTCTTACAGAATTGTATACAAAATGCAATCATACATCTAGCATATATCAATTGGCTGTTTAAATTGATGTCTTACATTGCTCATGGTCAGAGCGTTTGCCTTGGCCAGGACAATTTCAGGAGAATCTGGCATAACGTGGATGGTCAATTTGTCTTTTTCCCAAGCAGCAGTGTATGCTTTCTGAAGATTAAAAAAAAACATCAAAATAAAAGACACATTTTGGAATCAGGTCATTGCTCACATTTTATCACACCATGGACTAAAGACAAGTCATACCTTGTTCATGATCTGGTTGTTGGCAGTAGCCAGGGACAAGTCCATGGAGTCCATCAGCTTGCTAAATTTGAAGTTGGACGGATGCTGTCGGTACTTCCTGTCGCTCTGGATCTCACCTCCAACTTTAGCAGTTTCAACTGCAAGTGACCCAATTGGTACCCATCCAATACCTCTGATGTAGTTGTTCCATTCAGATTTGTAATTAACCTAAAAACAATGAGACAGCTATTAACATTCATCTGTTTTGAAATTTAAAACTGTATATCTCACAAAAAAAATCCTCTATATAAATCTGCCGCTGATACTAACATCACTAGACAGGTCATTCATTTTCCGGCACAGCTGCAAGTGCATGTTGTCAGGCAGAAGCAGGTGGCTGTGAGGAATTTTTCTATATCCAGTCATGGTCTGAACAGTAGAGGCCTGCTTGGCTTGGACCACACTCAGCATGTCTACTGGGGTGTGGTACTTCAGCTTGGCCTTGTGGTAGTCCTGCTTATAAAGCTTTTCGCTCTGTATCTTAGCCACTTGCATGTAGTGAACCAGGAGGGGATCATCCTGAAGGCTGCGGAAGCCAACATGGTGGCCTCTGGCCTTCTCATACTCCTTCTTGTACTGGACCTAAATGAAAAAGTTACATGCAAAGTGTTATGAACACATTTCAAAAGAATCTGATTATTGTTACTGTGTGATCATTTAGTATATACATAAAATACATACATTACTGGCGATATGTCTGCCCTGCTTGGCATGGAGAATAGGAATAGCATCGGGCTTCATGTCATATCCCTTAGCAATATCTACCAGCCACTGTTGCTTGTAGCGACTCTGTGGAAAAAAAACTGTGTTACCAAGATGGATGGATGGATGGATGGACAAATATGTTTTCATATTTTCCAACTATGGAAGATATATAAAACCAATTCCATAATTTTCAAGAGTGTGTAGGAACCCTGTATAAAATCATTCAGTGCTCTAACCTCGCTGACGGTTTGGGCGTTGAATTTAGCCTGGAGGAACTCTGGGCTGTCAGCTGGCAGATGATAGGTGTGCATGAATTTTTCACCAGATGCTTTGTATGCAGTCTAGATAGAAGGAAATCAACACTTCGTTTAAAAAAAAGTTATTTTGTCCATGTTTCGGAAGAGCTGACATAATTAAGAAATGGTTCGTACTTGGTCCATTTGCTTTGTATTAGTCATGGCCAGAGACATGTTCATGTCATCGGTCTTGCTAGTATACTTGAAGGAGCTGGGATGTTGGCGGTAACCTCTCTCATCTAATGCAGCACTGGCAGCCTTGGCTTTCTCAACATCCAACGAACCGATTGGTACCCAGCCAATACCTTTGAGGTAGTTGTTGTATTCCGATTTGTAGACATTCTGTTGATGAAAATGAAAACACATAGGAGCATAATATGTGATATACCCCGCTAGCATTGGCTTGTGATGTTATACTGATGAGAACATACATCACTCTGAATGTCCATCATGTTGCGGCACAGCTGCAGGTGCATGTTGTCAGGTAGAAGGATGAAACTGTGAGGGACTTTCCTATATCCGGACATGGTCTGAACAGCAGAGGCCTGCTTTGCATGAATCACACTTAACATGTCCACTGGAGTGTGGTACTTCAGCTTGGACTTGTGGTAGTCCTTCTTGTAGTTCTTGTCACTCTGCATTCTTGCCACTTGCATGTAGTTAACCAACAGAGGGTCGTCCTGAAGGCTGCGGAAGCCAACATGGTGGCCTTTGGCCTTCTCATAAGCCAGCTTATATTTGTACTGTATAAAAATATAGTATTTATTAATACCATCATTATAATATTACTGAACACCCTGATAGGTAAATCATGTGAGGTTGATCAAACCTTACATTACTGGCAATGTCTCTTGAAGATTTGGCAGCTAAAATGGGAATAGCATCTTCCTTTACGTGATGTCCTTTGAGGATATCTTGGCGATGTGCATAGGTGTAATAGTTCTACATAACAAACACAACTCAGGTTAATACCAACATGACAAGACTTTAATTTCTTTATGTTGATTCAGAAACAGTGACACTCACCTGGCTAATGTTAATAGCATTGTACTTGGCTTGCATCAATTCAGGGGTATCATGTGGGAGATGGTAAGTGTGCATGAACATCTCTCCACTGGCTTTATAATCTTTCTGCATTGTTATAAATGAAGAGTTTGGTTGATGCTCGTCTTACAACAAAAAGTCACAGAGTTAAATGAAGAGAAGGGATTTCCCACTTCTTACCATATTCATTATTTTGGCATTTGCTTTAGCCAGCTCCATGTTCATGGAGTCTGTGACGCTGGTGAACTTGATTGTGGAAGGGTGCTGCCTGTACTTCCTCTCATCTAAAGCTGCTGCTGCCGACTTGGCTTTTTCTACATCCAGGGAACCAATTGGAACCCAGCCAGTTCCTTTCACTGAAGTCTCGTAATCCATCTTATAATTGTTCTTCAAAATATGAGAAAGCAAAGAATTGTTGAGTTGACAAAGAATAACATTTCAGTAGATGTATTGCTGAAAAAAACAACAACTTAAACTTACATCACTGGCGTTATAGTTCATGTTGCGAGCAAGCTGAAGATTCATTGCATCAGGCAGAAGAAAATAATTGTGATGGTGCTGCTTGTAGCCAGCAAACGTCTGCACTTTTGTAGCATGTTTAGCATGAGCCACACTCAACATGTCTACTGGTGTGTGGTACTTCAGCTTGGCCTTGTGGTAGTCCTTCTTGTAGAGTTTGTCGCTTTGTATCTTAGCCACTTGCATGTAGTGAACCAGGAGGGGATCATCCTGAAGGCTGCGGAAGCCAACATGGTGGCCTCTGGCCTTCTCATAGGCCTTTTTGTACTGGACCTAGGTGTACAAGCATAAACTGGATTGTAGGCAGTTATGTGTTGCAGCAAAAAAAGAGAGAGTAAGTGTAAGTGTATGACATATTAAATCACTTTTTAGAAGACTTACATTGCTGATGGCATGTCTGGCTGCTTTAGCAGCAACAATTGGAATAGCATCGGGCTTCAAGTTGTAACCTTTAGCAATCAGCTCTTCCCAGGCATACTTGTAGATGTTCTGAAATTATACATTTCAGGTGGAAAGAAACAGGAATTATAAGAAAAGCTTTTCTTTTTCATATTTCATACATTTCATTTTTTTTGTGCAATTTTCATATTTATACACTGTTACACTTTGTGCATGTCAAAAGAAATCAATAGCTTTTTCTGTAGTTCTGTATTTAGATACACCATTGGATATTTTATTTTTTCTAAGACATGTACCCTGACAGTAAAAACGCTGGTATTTATTAAGGCTCTTAACTTGTGAGGGAGTGTTTGAGCTAGAGTTAAACTCCAATGGCTCCCAATGATGGAATGATGGATACGGCTCTGGCTGAAGTGAAGTGAATGATCATCTTCAGAAATGTAACTAGTGTGAATCTGGCTATATTCCTGTTAAATCTTCAAAACTTCATAACCTGAGTAAATGCCATAATGTTCTTGTATGACTTTAAATGTTATGTACTGTGGGGCAAAAAAAGGTTTGGCAGTCATCGATTGTGTAAGTTGTCCCACTTAAAAAGATGAGAGGTCTGTAATTTTCAGCATAGGTACACTTCAACTTTGAGAGACAGAATGTAAAAAAAAATCCAGAAAATCATATTGTATGATTTTTAAAGATTTTAATTGTATATTGGTGCAGAAAATAAGAATGTGGTCAATAACAAAAGTTCACCTCAATGCTTTTAACTATAACATTTGTTGGCAATGATAGAGGTCAGACATTTCCTTCAACAGGTTTGTGGCTGGTATTTTGGCCATGCAGATATTTGGAAATGCAGATCTTCTCTAGGGCAGTGATGTTTCGGGGCTGTCACTGGGCAACACATACTTTTTACTTCCTCCACAGATTCTCTATTGGATTGAGGTCTAGAGCCGGCTAGGCCACTCCAGAGTCTTGTAATGCTTTTTTTATAGTCACTCCTTCGCTGCCCGGGCAATGTGTTTGGCATCCTTGTCATGCTGGAAGATCCTGCCACATTTTATCTTCAATGCTCTCATTGATGGAAGGAGGTTTTTGCCCAAAATCTCATGATACATGGCTCCATTCAGGTAGTAAAAGGTCTGTGAGGGCTAGAATTCTTGCTTGTTTGTGGGTGCAAGTACAGTAACACTGCTTGCATTGTGAACTCACTGCTTAAGCTAACCCAAACAACTTCTCTCTGTCTTAATGGTGGTTGATGTTCTTTCTTCCCCCTTATGGTGATGACTGGAATGACGGGATTGGTATAAATTGTACTGCAAATGCAATCAGGGAGCTGATGACTGATTGGATTGATAATCTTTAGCTTGAGTAGCAACAGAAAGCTTGATTAATCCTTGAGAATCACCTCAATAAAACACAACAACCAGACCATGTGGTTTTTAATACCAGCTTGCTAAGAAAATCTTTAAAAAATGAAATCTGGCTGTTCCAGTCAATGTGTAACCTAATTTTCCTGAAATCTACTCTGTTCTTTCAAATTGTTTTTCCTGCAAACATACAGACCACAAGTTAAGACCTTTAAATGGCACATTAAATTAACAAATTGCAATATGCCAATGTGATGTCACCAGAGGGATTCTTTAGTTGGAGGTTGATTTTATCTTGACAAATATGGATTTAGCGTAAAAAAAAAATAGAAAAACTGACCATGATGTGGTTTATAAGTGACAGACAATATCTAAAGTGAATTTAAAAGATTTTATAATCAACTCTGACTATTAATGATTCCATAATAAAAGTTAGACTTTACAGCTAAATATTGACCAGATTAACAAAAAATATTTGGTTTATTTAATTTTAAAGCATTTGCCACATCAGAGCTGCAATGCAAGGTCAAGCCGGTATATAGACATGGATAGGTGGATGGATGTATTGCGCTACCTTGCTGATGTTGTAGGCATTGCACTTGGCTTGGAGGAACTCTGGAGTATCAGGAGGCAAAGAGTACTTTTGATGGATTTCCTCAAGACCTCTCTTGTAGAACAGCTGTGCGGAGGAAAGACCGTAAAATTCACACACACACACACTAGATGCAATAACATTAAATGTAAATTTAAAAAAAACAATCCACTTGAAGAAATATTTTAAAAAGAGCAATAATAATTCAGTTTAATGGGCACTGGACTCACATCACTCCTCTGAAGCTGGTTGACTTTCGCCTGCAGCATTACGGGATGGTCATCTATAGATGTGAATGGGATTGTGTCTGGGTGCTGTCTGTATTTTCTCTAAAGGACATAAGGAAGTGAAAGTTTTATATAAAAAAGAAATCTTTCACCATTTATCATTTATTTATGATTTTTTTTTTACAGATTAGAGAAAAGGAACAAAATGCTGTTCCTTACCTCATTGAGAATTTCAGCAGCTTTCTTTGCCTTTTCTACATCCATGGAACCATATGGGACCCATGGGGATCCTTTAACATAGCTGTTGTAGTCAGCCTTATACTCATTCTTTGATGAAGAAAACCAAACAAAAAAATGAACTACATCAGTATAAAGTTTTTGTTTGTTTTTTTTTTTTTACATTTTTTTACATCAACAAATCACAATCTTTCTAGTAAAATCGGTCAACTTACATCACTCTGGATGCTGTTGGCTTTCTTGGCCAGGTCCAGCAGCACGCTGTCATGAGGAAGGAAGTAGTTGGGGTTGATCTTCCTGTAGCCGGCCATGCTGGCAATTGCCTGGGACTTCTTGGCCAAGGTGACTGATATCATATCAAGTGGCGTATGGTACTTGGTCTTGATTTTTTCATAGTTCTTCTTATATTCACGCTGTGGATGAATCAATGAGATTTTGTTCCAGTATTTTCTCTTTTCTCACCAATAATTAACTTTACTTCATTGATTTTAACCTTATAACTTACATCACTTTGGATTTTGGCAACATGAACTGAGTGCAAGATCTTGGGATCGTCATTAATACTAAGGGCTCCAACCATCTGTCCCCTGTTCTTTTCATACTCCTTTTTATACTTTACCTGCAGAAAAAAAAAATAGAAGTAGTGCAATAATAAAACAGCTCATACAACTGCAAAATGCAGATAACATTTTTTTTTTTACAGAAATTTATGTGGGCAGACACTGTAGCATACTTACGTCACTGGCAATGTTTGTGTGAGCACGGGCAGCAAGGATTGGGATGGCGTCACCTTTAATTTCAAACTTCTTTGCCTTAGATTTCTCCCAGTCATACTTATAACAACTCTACAAGGACAATATGCAACTTTTAATAAAACTGAACAATTAATCACATTAAAAAGTGATTACATTGTTACGATTGGTAAGGAATTACTTACGTCACTCAAGTTAAAGGCGTTAACTCTGGACTGGATGAAGAAGGGATAGTCTGCTGGGAGACTATACTTGAACTTTGTTTGCTCAAACTTTGCCTTGTAGTTCAACTGCAAAAGAAAAGTGTTCAATTTAAAATCCTCTTACAGCTCTGTTCTGCTGTTGTTTGGTTTCCCATCATCAGAGGGCAGTAGCACACTGGCAACAGATTGTCCAACTCTTTCTTCCTTGCCAAGCTCCTATCTGATGACAGATTTTATTCTGGGCCAAGGGAATGCTTGTTTCTATTTATACTGCAGAAAAATGGCTCTCCAGTTTCCATGGAGCCCGTAGAAAGACATCTGGGCTACACGAATGATTGGATACAGTAAACGATGACCTGTATTAGTAGGAGAGTTTGATCCAAGGCCCAAGCGGATGGTTTTAAAACATCTGATCAATGACTGAACAACGAATAAATAAAACGCTTTAACCACTATACAGGTACATCTCAGTACATTAGAATATGCGTCACCATAAGTTTGCATTAATTATGGCCATGTGTGTCTTCTTAATGTTGAAATTTCATGTAATCCTTCTGTTTAAATATCTAAAATTGAATTCAATTGTGTATTTCCTTTAATTAACAAAGGGGCCCAATTTAAACATGCAGGCTCAAATAAATACTAACATTAAGTCGAATATATTTTTGCATATTGCATCTCGACCATACACTTCTGGCATAAAGCTGTCTGGATATTTGACCATCCTTCTTGTCGGCTGGTTTGCTCGCACAGATCAAGCTTTTAGTCATAGTCTACAAGTTTCTTTTTTTACAGAGTGGGGATTTGGAAAGGCTATTCAGTCGTTTATGTGTGTTTCAGATTATTGTCCTGAACACCCTACTGCATCCAAGTTTCAACCAACTGGTGTAAACTGTCACCTCTAGATAAAGGGAAAATGGTTAGGACATTCAGAGCTTACAACAAACTGAAAAATACTGAAACACTAGAATCAGTCCCAAGTGAAGCATGTTTTAGATCACTGTGGAGCAAGTAGGAGCCAACCCCCCATTAAAAAAGATAAAACCCCTTGCCACAAAGTCAAAGTTCTAAAGCTTGACTGAAATTTTGCTGCTGCCCACATGCACCAAATAAATGGCTTCTAAATGAACTTTTTTTGTGGTAAGATGAGACAAAGATGGAGCTGCTTGGCCACAATGTAAAAAAAAATGGTCGTCACAGTGGGACTTTTAAACCAAAGCAAATGGTGTCACTGTCAAGCATGGTAGTTGTGGCATCACGCTAAGGGTCTGCCAGTGGATTGAAGCTTAAAACTTTTCATCAATTCTAAGGAAGGTTTGTGAACTATGCTTCAAAGATGGGTTTGTGCTGGAAGCCAACCAGTTAAAATGAACATTAACTCTAAGAGGGGTGGTCAAATATCGGGTCAGATACTCTAGAAGCTTGTTAACAACCACAAAAACCTGCTAAGGAAATTTAGCCAAATATTAGTAGGGGTGTATGAATATATTTGTGTCATTATATATACGTGTTATAGTGGTTAGATAAAAATTACTTAAATGACAGTAATGATATGGTAGCCTAAACTGAAATGCGCAGAGTGGTCCCGTACGATACATACGTCACTTAGCTGCTTGGCGTTGATGCTGGCTTGGACGAGGACTGGCGAATCCACGACTTGTGTAAACTTCACTTTGTCAGGATGTTGCCGGTAAACTTTCTGAAAATCACAAAATAAGAAAATGTGTCAAGCAAACCACCAGTGGAAAGGACACGATAATGAGCGCATGCTCCAGAGCTTGGAAGTACTTCACTGGACAAAGCTACTTACATCACTACACTGCTGGAGCTTCTTTGAAGCCTCATATTCGGGTGTAACACTTTGAGGAAAGAAGCATCTCGTTTTTATGTCTTCATAGTCCGCTTTATATAGTTGCTGAGGAGAGATGTGCAAATTATTACAAATGTGTTGCTGTGAATATAATAAAAAAATGTAAAACAAAAAAATAATTTTGACAAATGTGAATTAAGCGTTTGTTCGTATACGTACCTCATTCTTCATTTCCTCCACTTTCTGGCAGTGGAGCATGTAGAGGTCTTCATAGCTGCCAATGTAGTGGCCCTTTATCTCATTGTCATACTTCTCTTTGTAACGTGCCTAAAATACCACAGTAGTTCAATTGGTACATTAAAGAGAAAAAGAGAAGTAAAAAGAAAATGCAAATTCTGAATTTCTTAAACATTCTTACATCAGAGAACTTTTTAAGCACTGAGTCCATCTGAAATTTCGGTGTGTCACAGTAGTTGATGCTGAAACCCCTGGATTTCTCATAGCTGGACTTATATACTTTCTGTTAAAGAATGACAGAAAATAGATGGTTAAAACAATAATGTGAAACACAAACTTACTGTTTAAAAACTAAATAACATGGCATACCACAATTAATGATGGGTTCTTGGGCAGCCTATATTAGTTGGCAATAATTTGGGTTATTACATATTTAGTTACTAAATATTTAAATATTTCGTTTGCAAACTAGCTAGCAAAATATTTAGTTTAAAGCTAAATATTTCGCTTCAAACTAATCATTTAGCTCGGAGGTAAATATTTAGCAAATATGCAAATTTACTTGTCGATAAGTGATATTGGACTACTGAAATAAAAGCTGGTTCATGCAATCTATTTAAACTGCCACTTTATCATTGTTTATTTTCCTCCCAACGTATCCAATGTTTCCGCTGAAAATGTGGAATGAGCTGCTTAAACGGCCATACAGACGTTTACCATGAATTTACAGCAACAGTGACAATAGTTTCGGAAGACCCTGCTTTTATTTTGATAGTCACTTACGCTTATCGGCTAGTGAATTTGCATATCAACTAAATATTTAGCTCTGAGTTAAATATTTAGTTCAAAGCTAAATATTTAGCCAGTTTAGCTTGCTAGCTAAATGTTTACCTTCAAACTACATATTTAGCTTGCTAACTAAATATGTAGTTTGAAGCTAAGTATTTAATTTGCAAATTAAATATTTAGCCTGGAAATTAAATATTTTTGCTAAATATTTTTTAGCTTGCTAATTAAATATTTAGTTTATAAACTAAATATTTAGCTTGCTAATTAAATATTTAGTTTATAAACTAAATATTTAGCTTGCTAACTAAATATTTAGTCTGAAACTCTGACATTTATAAATAGATACATAACATATATGACTTTAGAAAATGAAACCAATTTTTCCTTTTTTGGACAGACGAAATAACCCAAATTATTGCTGTTAATTTTTGACTGCGTAACTTCACAAACAGCATCTCATAATGGTTGTAATGTTTTAGCAACTAGCTTAACAAGAAAATAAAAAAACTAACTGTCAACGTCATAACTTTGCAATAAGTTTAAATAATAAACACATACGCAAAACGGCTAAATTGGCATTGCAGAGCAGTTATATTTTCCTAAAATTGGATGATATTTACAACAAGCAAACAAACAAAAATGAGTAAGACCCACATCACTGAGGATGGTGCCAGCGTATCTGAGCTGTCTCAGGAGGGGATTTTCTGTAGCAGGGAGCGTATTGTAGTCACACTGGGCTTTTGTCTTTTCATATTCCTTCTTGTATTGGACCTAAAAACAGAAACAGATGCATGTGAGTGAAAACAAATAGTCTAACGAGGGTCACTTATGCAGCTGATAACGTTAACTAGTAAAACAGAGACCTGCTTAAACTAGCTAATGGTGCCTCTCAGTATGAAGGCACGCCAATGTTTTAAAAAAAAAACGGTATAAAATGTCCATTCTGTATATTCCATTCTTTCAGTTCAAAGTCATTGTAATGAGAAGTGTTAGCGCGACTTGTCTTGCCGTATTGAGCAAAAATAATAACCCCTCCCCCACGTATTGCTTTGCACTAATTGATCAGCTAGCAGGAAGACAGAATACTTTTATCTTGCTCATAAGGAAAGATTAATTCAACTATGTGTAAACATTTCAAGTTGTGAATAACAGTCAGAGTAGAAACTAAAGGGGTGCTGACCATTACTGTTTAAAAACTACTGTTGGCTATAAACACTGACTCTCACACAGTCAACTGCAAGCTCTAACTGAGCAAATGGCATAATTAACCATATAAAATCATATTCTCGCTCAACGATTCCTGGAGATAGGCACCAGTCCTCCCGCAACCCTGCCTAGGATAGACGGTATAGATAATGGATAGATAGATTAATGGAAAATCATATTCTTGAGTTACTGTATAAAGAGCACCACAATTAAAGGTATAATATCATTCACCAAAAGCACTTAAGAACATTTACTAAAGTTACTGGGTGGTTATTTAGTATTTTTGCTCAAGCCAATGTCAAAAAATAAAAATAAGGACATAAAATTGTCACAGATAACATCATTAAAACTATCAGGTTTGTGTTAATACCATGTTATTTATATTCAAGTCCATTCCTAATCGAGGCAAAAAGGGGTGTTTTCATCTCATTTTAAATATGCAAAATGTTTACATTGTGTGTAAATACGAAGAGGGTGACGATGAGCTATACAAAAACTGAAAATGATCTGAAAACAGTCCATGTGTTGTTACTGGGCCACGTTGAAACTGCAGCGAATCCTTGCGGCGACATTCATGCAGCATGTGAGAGTTTCTGCATCGGACTGGACTCACAGTTGACTCACATAGACGGGGCTCGGCCCTCTGTCATGTCCTCCGAATGAGATGAGATCTATTTAAAAGAAACAATCAGATACCTTTCTCTGAGCTTACCTCACTAGCAGCAATACGAGCCTTCTTGCACGCGTCGTACACGGGTGTGTCTGTTTGCATGAAGTAAATTTGGTCTTTTATATTCTCATAGTGTTGAGTGTATTTTCTCTGTAAATAAAATTACACAACAGTAAGAAACAGGGAAAACACATAATAATAATATTTAAAATAATCATAATAATAATAGCAGCACTAACGTCGCTGAGATTATCCATTGCCATCCTGGCGATGGCGACGTCAAAGTAAGGGGTCTCACACCACTGACCCCTAACGTTTTTATTATAGTCTTCCTTGTATTTGAGCTGTGGGGGGGGGGGAAATACCAAACAAAGAATCAGTGTTGACAGAGCTGGGTTGTATTGTTGGTCTAGAGCAGATGATAAATTTATAATATTACCACAACCCCCTCCACATGCTTACTAAAAACACAGGAAGGATAACAACAATCTCTGCAACTTGAACCTATTGTTAGCCTGTCCCGTTCAGCTCGGTGAGGGCAGTAATGTTAAAGAGCAGGTGGCCAGTTATTCCTAGCGGCAGCTCAGGGTAGGATGATGTCTGTGGAGCCTGTTTCTATAGCTGCACCTACGGACACAGCTTTATCATCCAGGGTATCCTTATATCCAGTTTGGTAGTTGTGCAAGTCTTGCTCATATTGCCGAATTGGAAAAAAAATAAAATAATGATCTGACCAGTGATTTGTGTTGGCTTAAGTATCAGGTATCAGTTACTCTCATAATAAATCAATTTCTAGACTATTAGAGATGCGAAAAAAATTATTTCAATTTCTTTTAAAAGCTTTATTTAGACTAAAAGCATTCCTTCTGTCAGGCTAATGCATGCACAGGCATTGCTGAAAGCGAGATGATGGAAGGGATTAGGTCATCAACACTTCTGCCTTGATGATAATTTTTACTCGTTATACAATTGTAGAATGCGTTTGGATGGAGTTCTGCTTACATCACTGCGCTGATTGGCAACTCTCCTGGCCAGCTCCACCTCGGGTGGATCAGCCAAGGACGTGTACTTGGCTTTGCGCTCATTGTGTCCCTTCTTATATTTAACCTGTGGGGGCAAATTCATTAGGAGGTGTTTCATTTTTAAAAATGCTTTGAAATTTACAGTCTTTCCATTTGCAGAAAAGTCAAACTCAACTAAAGAACATGATAGGTAAAGATAATAAATGTAACGTTAGGGATGGTCAGGGAGAAAATGACATTTATGATCCGTTTGATTTAGCACAAGATAGCATTGTAACACATCCATACTATCTATTCTCTAACATCTTACAGGTAGAGATAAATATTAGACATCTACTGTTGAAAACATTTTGTTTTTTATTGTTGACCATTCACTGTTCTACTACCCGCCACATTCACATTACCATTCTGACACGCAATCATTAATCCATCAGCAGCAGTATGGGGGTCAAACTCTAATGCTGTTTGAACCATTTAGATCAACTTTAAAAATTAAAAAAGCCTCAGCACAAAAGGAAGCTTTTAGCTGGGTATTGGTTTTCATTTATTGCCTCACGATATTTCAACCTAATTCAGCTTACATCACTGAGGACCTCCTGAGCCTTAGCTACCCTGCGCAACTCAGGGCTGTCACTGTAAGGGTAGTACAGGATCTTCTCCTCATCCCAGGCTTCCGTGTAAAGTTTCTGGAAACAAAAAAAAAAGTCATTATTTGTTTTGCGAACAGACAGAGAGACAGACAGGCGATTGAATGCCTGATTCGGCTTACTTTGCTGTAGTTAGCGGCATTCTTCACAGCCAGAACCAGCTCAGGAGCATCGGGAGGTAGCAGGTACCTGTCCTTAGTCTCATCCCACTTCTGTCTGTACAGAACCTAACAGGAAGATTATCAATGGTAAACAGCAAAATGTGATATCCTATTTATCTATTTTCAAATGTTTATACACTGATACAAGCTGAGTCTTAATTACCTTGCTGATCAGTTCTGATACATGCTTGACGTGGACAACCTCTCTCGCGTCACCACCATACAAGCTGGTTGTTCGAGCCTTGTTTCCCTCCATGCGGTATTTCACCTGTTAGCAACAGGTTTCGTTACTTACTTCAGCGAACAATTCATTTTCCATTCGTGATTTTAGTAAAAATGTAAGACGGAAATCTTCTATTCCAATAACCCTCCAACTTCAAGCATTCGAGAGCACCACAGCCCACTATGATACCTCACTAAGTTGCTCCTGGGCCTTCCTGATGCGAATCAATTCAGGGGTGTCAGTGGTGAGAGCAGGAGGCGCCCCTCTGGACAGGTCATAAGCTTGGCGGTACTTGTTCTGCCAAGGATATAGAATTAAAATGATTAGCTTTGAAGAACAAAAACGACAAATACCAATAGGAAAATTTCAGAAATAAGTACGGAAAAGTCATGAGCTCCTTACATGGCTGAAAAGCTCCAGCATCTTCTGGCTGTGGGCCAGATATGGAGTCATAAACTTGGAAGTGTCGACCTTAGCCTTCCTTCTGACTTTCCTGGTGGGCAAGCCAGACTGTACATGGAAAGAGCGAAAACAGTCAGGTTTCCGTTTATTCATCATACACTGGGTACAAATTTATTAATCATAGCAAAAAAATAAATTCCAGCCAGGAAAGCGAAAGAGCTTTTACAAAGCAAATGAAATAAAACATAGATATACTGATGGAGGATTCCACCCTGGCATGGTGGGGCCAGTATCTTTCAAAGCCAACAAGCTGTTTGAGCTTGTGAGTTTAGCCATTACCCTATTTACTTACCTTCATTAAGCGAAGCAATTAACACCAAGATTTATTCCGCTTCAGTTTATTCAACATGGATGTCAGTTAATATTATTTTATTCACAATGGAAGTAAATCATGCAGAGTGAAAAAATAACGGCTGTTAAAAGTAAAGTTTCAGAACAAGGCGCATTCCCAGGTAGCGACGCTAGGTGGCACTGAAAGTGTGCTTTAGTAGCGAGTTGCTTGATAAGAGTTCGCAAAAACTGTGTTAACAATGTTCATGGTTTGGGTTGTACTGGGCTCCAGAAAGCGTGTGATGTGCCATCGGGTAGCAACCACAAGAGGGAAAAAAATGTACAGTTTGATTAAAAAGACAAGCAATAAAACAATCAATTTTTACAAACCCGAATTTGGTAAAAGAAAATGCAAAATGAAAATAAATAGCTGCGAGGAATTTCATAGATTCTACCTGTTTTAAAGGCTCTTTTTGTCATGGTAACAGGACCATGCCTAGTTTCAGCAACCTCTCACGATGATAATTTCTCTCCGTATTTGTTCCAACTTTTTCTCTTCATGATTCTTTTCTCTGTTAGGTTTACGCTGTGTGGAACCCCTGGTGAAGATGTCATGTGTAAAGATGCAAGTCCGAGTCTTGTCACTCGAAGCTCTGGCTGTTTAACACTTTGAATTATTGCTCTGACTAGGGCCAAGTTTAGGTAGGTATCCATTTACTGACTTAAACAGATAAACACAAATACTGTATTTGAATGGCATGTTCGTTTGTCTTTTCTGTTTTGAAGAGTAACATTGTGCCACATCGTATTCACAGCCCAGGAAATGAGAAAAAAATACCTGAAAGATCCTCGAAATAAAAAGTAAAGTATATACAAGAAATGATTCAGCTTACAGACGTTTAAACAGGTGGGTGTACCAGTAATTGGGGCAACTTAGGATTTTGTAATAAACAATCACAAAATCCTTACCCCTCTAAATGAATGTAGTAAAATTAAAGGTAGGATTTGTATACATGCTTGTGTTTGAGGTGATATTATACTAAAGCACTAAAAAGGGAATTTATATTGAGACTTAACAAAGGATGCTAATCATTTAAAGATGATCCTGTATATTTACATTTTCTGCAATTTTTTAAATGACTGTAAATTACTTGGATGTTTAGACCAGTATCTACTGACATATTAACTCATTTTTTACAAATGACATACAAACCCTGTAAGGTGAAATAGGACATGCTCAGTAACATTTGACAGTAAATGTTTTCATTCAGGCTTCATGCAGACAAGCTTATCCTGCCCTACTTGAACTGTTGTACCTTGGGAGGAGGTGCTTTACCTGAGAAGACTGAGTTTGGTGCTCACTGTACGTCGTCGTTGTTGTTGTTGTTGTAATCTGCTCAACATATTACAAATATAGGACAAACTTTGGGTTTTTCAGAACCTCCAAAATAAGTAATGGGAGAAACAGCAGAGCACATTTTGTGTATTGAGGTTGATTTTTCCCCACAGCTCTGGTGTTACACAGCTACTGCCACTAGTTTTTTTTCCTGTATACCATGTAAGATACATAAGAACAGCAGAGATTGTTTAAAATGTCGCTAGACCTTCCATCGGCTGGAAACATGAAAGGTATTTTTGTACGATATTGTTTTGCACTCTGTAAAAAGCCTTCAACCTCCTGGAAATACTATAGACGAGTAAGAACACCTAGCTACAAATGAGCTATGATGTAACTGTAACAGCAGTCGACATGAGCTTCTATTAAGCAGGGGATTAAATGCATTAATATTGTCTGTGCTATTTGAGCCTTACTGCACACAATCTTTGAACTCTGAAATAAATTTAGAACCGCCAGATTACAATATTTCTATTTTTATTTCTTTTTTCACACCCTGTTGCTTTTGTTGATCAGTTGCTACAGCAGTAGCAAAGCCTGCTTAATCCAAAACACATAAATAATGTATTTTTCTCACATTTACATTTGAGCGCATACTAGGGCAGGTAGTTTGTTTTAAAAACGAATAAAGTTTTATTTCATTTCAGATTAAATCGGCTATAGCTAAGACCTTGGAACGAAATTGGTTTGATATGACAAATTTAAACGTATGATTGTTATTTTTGGCAATAATTGTGAAAAAAACACAATTAACATTAAGACAGTGCTTCCTGACCCTTGTCCTCAAGGCACACTGCCCTGCATGTTTTAGATGTTTACCTGCTTTAACATGGCTGCTTCAGATGACTGCAGTTCAGGAACAGCCTGTTAATTAGCCATCAATTTAAATCAGCAGTGATGAAGCAGTAAAACATCTAAAACATGCAGGGCAGTGTGCCTTGAGGAGCAGGGTTTGGACAACACTGGCTTAAGTCGTGAAAAGGCTTTACAAATCTGGAAAGTGGTCTTTTATTTTTAAAAATGCTTTAACTGATCTGGAAACCAATTTATTTTTTACTGTAAAAGCAATAATCTCTTTTTTTTAATCTTCTGTATTAGAAATTAGAGATAGAGTATAATATTTATGAAATAAAGAATACCCTTGGCCAGTTGTATAAACACAAAACTTTGTGTGCATCATTCCTCCTCACAAACTGGTAGCTATAAAGAAAGATATCATGCGATGAATGTGCAGATTTTTTTTTTTAAACCATGTGGTGGCAAATTTCGTGGAGCGTTTTAACCATAAACTGAGAACAATTTATTGTGATCGCATTTAACATAAATCAAAGCAACTTCATTCAGTTTTTTTTCTTTCTTTTTTTTCTCTTAATCTTATGATTTTATTTCCAGCTAAAAGAGTAGAGGCTAATGGAAAAACCGAAGTTGGATTGGATAACCAGAGCTGAGAGAAAGAACATCTCAATCATTTTAATCAACATTTGTAAAAGGCTTTAATATACAAATCTATCAGACAGGAGAGAACCATAGGCTGCAACACATTGTGCAGTAACTATTACTTATGTGTTTTTTCAGTGCTACTAAGCAATCTTTCTGTAATGTTAACATGTTGAAGAACCATATTGGAGCATGATTTATAGCGCAGCTCGTCTCGCTTTCACGCCTTCACACTCTCCCCCCCTCTACGTCTCCCTCCTCTCCATCTCTCTATGTGTTGTGGAGGTCCATTTCTAAATTCGTCTATATGCCACTCGGAGATCTCTGCGCTCCCTTTTTTTCAGGTCAAACCAATAAAAAGGAAAAAAATTGTCAAAATCAAGTGACCGAAGTGACTCTAGACACTTAATATGCCTAAAAATAATAGGAGATAATTATAAGACATGCAATTAATTCTGAAAAACTATACATTACTGAGCAGTTTCTAAGTTAAACTTTTTTCTGAACCACATTTTTTTTTGTATCATGTCAACTAACAGCACTATGTTTCTCCCCGTTCTGTAGATTAGATAACAGGCCATCTTAGGGCTTATGCAAAACAAGGCAAAATTTCTCCACAGTAGAGATGAAAGTACTAGTGAAATCAGAGCGTATTGATTTCGCACCTGTCCATGTGTCCCGCCTCCCAAAGGATTTGCATCTTTGCGGTAAAGATCGCAAATCTGTTTGTTGATGTGTTATATGGGAGCTAAACAACTCCATAGAAGGGATTTAGCCAACAGAGAGAAATCCACAACTCAGTCATTTAGGCTCCCCTATAAGATATCAGCAATATTGAGAATATAGAATACAAGGTTAACTTTAACCCCATTTCCAGTGGAAATTCAGGATTAATAGTTAGCCTTCTGCTTTCACTCTTCCATCAACCACTGCCACAGGGAGACAACAAAAACAACATTAACTGCTGCATTAATGGAACATAAAACATCCGGGATGGTTGCGGGTACATGCTCTATTCACATGAGCTGGAAAAAACACAACTGAGGAGTCACCAATACAGGATTTAAACAGGCTACTTGAACAGAAGATTTTAAAAAAATACCTTTCAGTAATTACAGATCCAAATGATATTCTTCAGTGCATAAGTATACATATATAGACTTAAAATCTAGGGCTATTGGCTTATGTGTGAATTATGCAGAACTCAGTGTAATCAAATAAATTAGCTGGTTGTTCATGTCGTGCGGCCAAAATATTCACACTCTATCAAAAAAATCAGTTTCATTAAAGGTTTCAAATTCATGTTCCAAAACTGTTGTCTATTTAAAAAAAAAAAGGAACCATGTGCTAGCAGCTTGGGTTGATAAATTGAATTTGTTGTTAATGAAGATTACATTTTTGGAAAATATGAGATTTTTTTTCACTAATGCACTCCTTGGGCTTCTGTAGTTTGGAGTCATATCAGCTCACCCTCGGCCTACCAGCTTGTAATTATTTGGACTTTGAATTCAGGTCAACTCCCTGAAGAATTAATTGAAATAAAAGCCAATTTTTGAAATATTTTCTGTCACTTGTCATTTCTTTTTAAGAAAGGACAATGGAAAAAAATCCAAATAAAAATTAGCTTTAATATAATAATAAAAAAAGTGAGATTTAATTTTTAACATAACAAGACTTCTGACAGGAAAAGGGTGTCCCTCAGTATTATAGCCTAACTAATTACAGGGCCTTGGAGTCTGGAACCACAGATCTAGCAAATGATCCCTATACTTTTATTCCATAAAAAAGGCAGAGAATTTGACAATACAGAAGAGTTTTGCGTTTTTAGTTTTTGTTAAGAGGTGGAAGACATCCACTTACCATCTCCTCCTCATCTTCCTCCTCATCAAAGTCATCATAGTCGTCTGCAGTGCCTGCCATTTTGGCAAATTTTAAAAGCTCTGAACAAAACAGAGATTATATTATCAGCCATTCATAGTTTTAACTAGAAGTATTATTCAAAGAGGTTATACTAAAACATACAGCACTCTGCATGTCTCCTATCTAAAAGAATTTAAAAAAACAGTTTTCATTATCATGTAAGGCTTTTAGACATCCTTCTCTCAGCTTAGTTTTGGGGGGAAATACACTGGCAGCAAATTTCAACAAGATATCCTGATAGGTAGGAAGCTTCACTTGCCATTCACTAGGGCCTCAGTCTGATTCCAACTCTGTGGTTTGCCACACACCTAAATAAAATAACAAAATTTGTGAAAACATCTCATCAGGTGTATCTATCAATGCAAACACATCAGGACAGGTAGATTCAGAAGCTAATTCCACACTTTTGCACCCATCAATATGTGCAAAGAACCCCCACCCCCCACCCCCCCTTACATGCCACAACACAGCTGAGCCAACGGTGCCTCTAGGCTGAAGGTTGGGGACAGCTGCCCAACAGTGCCTCTGCTATTTGACATGTAAGCTAATGCCAGAGCCTGATTGGCTGACTGTGTTTAGCGAATGGAGATGCAATGCCTTCTGAGGCTGCAGGTTAAATATAGGGTGGCATATTAACTACCTCTTTTAGCATCTGATTGCCATATATCGAAATTTAACTTAAATCTTATCTGTAAAAGAGTAGGAAGATATGAACCAAATCTGATATAGAAGGAGAAGATAGGCATCAGCTACGTTTTAAAAGAGATCAAAGGGGTGAGCGCTGTTGAAATTTCAGGTAAATCCAAAGCTGGGTCTGGTCTGATGTTTCTTCAGTCCTTAAGTTCTTGCCTGTTAGGTTATTCCTTCAAAATGTAAGGAAGATTCTTGCTTCTTAATCCATAGTCAGCTCCTTTCCGGATCCCAAAGCCAGCAACAAAAAAAGTGGAGACAGTGGATGTCCAAGCAGATGGAAAGCCATGCAGGTGGCATAAAAACATTGGATTTTGTAGATTTATCCTTTCTTTTGCTTACCAGTTATGTTTAACTTTAATGGTCTCCCAAGCTGCCAAAGACTTCCCAGCCTCCCTCCAGAGAAACGCTGGGCGACAGCACACAGCTGCACTTTCTACCCAGGTTATCATGTGGCTGACACAGCCAATCAGCGGCCTGACCTCTCAGGTTTCAAAATCTAAATATACCTAAGTGATCATTTCAGAGAGGGGCACCTGTCGAGAATAACGCATCAGTGGTACAGTTATGAGGAGGCCGGAGGAGCACGAATTGTCAAGTCTCAAAAACACAACAGTGGACCGGTGTGAATGATTATGTCCTGGAGGTATTTTTTTTTTTCAAACTGAAAATCTTTTATTTTTCATTTTCTTGTTGTTCTTTGAAAGGTTCTGATGAAGCTGAATGAAGTTAAAGTATATGTCTCTGAGTGGAGAGGGCTGACGTCATGATCTAATGAGGTCGCCCATCAGCTGACCCAGAGCTGGTTGCATCCTGTAGATAATCGGGTCAACAAAGAGTTTGGGACACTTTGCACTTGTGAAATATTTTTCTAGTTTTCTAAAGTGACTTCATTTAAGAAAAAAAAAAAAACAAACATGCTGCTTTACAGTTCCTTACAAAAGTATTTCACACCCCTTTGAATTCTTTCCTAGTTTATCACATTACAACTGCAAACTACAATGTTTTTCATTTAGGTTTTAAGTGATAGACTGACACAAAACAATGCAATGATACACGGTTTAAATTGTTGTGTGCCTTTCATTTATTTCGAGCCTCCCTGTGTCAATACTTTGTATAAGCATTTTTAATTGCATGTCTCTTTGGGCCAAGTCACCACCAATTTTACAAATCTGGAGAAGGACATTTTTACTCATTCCTTTGTGCAATATAACTCGGGCTCAGTCAGATTGGAAAAGGAGCATCAGTGAACATCAACTTTCAAGTCTTTTCAAGGATGCTCAGGTCTGGACCTGTTAGTATCTGGTGTGGCCACCATTTGCCTCACACAGTGCAACACATCTCCGTCGCATTGAGTTGATCAACTTGTTGATTGTGGCCTGTGGAACGTTGGTCCACTTCTCTTCAATGGCTGTGCGAACTTGCTGAATATTGGCAGGAACCGGAAAGACGCTGTCATATTCGCTGATCCAGAGCATCCCAAACATACTCAATGGATGATATGTCCGGTGAGTATGCTGGCCATGCAAGAACTGAGATGTTTTGAGCTTCCAGGAATTGTGTACGGATCCTTGCAACATAGAGCCGTGCATTATCATGCTGCAACGTGAGGTGATGGTCGTGGATGAGTTGCACAACAATGGGCCTCAGGATCTTGTCACGGTATCTTTGTGCTTTCAAAATGCCATCAATAAAATGCACCTGTGTTTGTTCTCCATAACATATGCCTGCCCATACCATAACTCCACTACTTTCTCTTCTACTACTCTCCAGTTGTATTATTTGCTGTTATTTTGACTTTTATCTTTGTTTTCTCTCCATAGAAGCTACACCTGGTCTGGTATCCTGCTTAGCTTTAATGCCCTGTTGGACGGGGGGGATTGATTGGGATGTAGCTCCCACTAACTGAACATCCTCCGTGTCCTGTTGTCAACTTTTTACTTTCTTTAATATAGAAAGGACTCTTACATCAGTTCTTCTGTTCTGTGTCTCTGCCCTGTCTTCTCGAATCGCCAGACAGTCGTGGCAGATGGCTGTTCGCACTGAGCCACGTTCAACTGGAGGTTTCTTCCTGGTAAAGGGAACTTTGTCCTCTCCACTGTCGCTACGCGCTTGCTCAGTAAGAGGGATTGCTGTGGTTGGGGTCTGCATCGACGAAGCGCAACAGCCAGTCAATGACTTGATGCAATCTGCTGGGATTCCTTAAGTAGGAAACTAACTAAAACTTTAAACTAATTGGATTGTTTGTATTATTGTATTGAAATGACTTTTCTTTCAAAGTGCTTTGAGATGACATCTGTTGTGAATTGGTGCAATATAAGTAAACTGAATTGATCTCCACCGCCACCATGGGCCACTTGAACCACAACGTTGACGTCAGCAAACCGCTCACCCACAGGATGCCACACACGCTGTTTGCCATCTGCCCTGAAGAGTGAAAACCAGGATTTGTTCTTGAACAGAACTCCTCTCCAACGTGCTATATGCCATCGAATCAATCAATCAATCAAACTTTATTTATAAAGCGCTTTTCATACAAAATTGCATCACAAAGTGCTTTACAGCTTAAAATGACCCCACATAAAACTAGATTCTCATCCCTCCCCCACAGATTTAAAAGCATGGTCAGTTATGCCTCCCTTCCCAACTCCCGTGCACACACACAGTTAAAAGCAACAGTGAAAAAGAACATTGGGCCGAGTGCAGATGAACCATGCAAGGAAACGCCATCAGAGGAGCCATCTGCACCGGCAGCAGTACATCAACAGCAGCAACCGAGGCACCGACACAGGGCGCCCTGTGGAGGCAAGGCCAAGACCTCCACCTCCACCCAAGCTCCACCTGGAGAGCACCCAGGCAGCCACAGCCGACCACCGCTCCCGGGGCAGAGGGCTCCCATAGAGGAAACACTGGAACGGGGATTAAGATAAATTACAATATAAAAATAAACAGCTAATAAATGTGATAAGATTAGATAGTAAAACACTGATAAAATATAATCATATTCATCACATCATTTAAAAATACTAAAATAAAGAGTATATAAGTATGAGATTAAACAGTAAAACACTGATAAAATTTAGAATCATTCAGTGTAAAACATTGATAAAGTTTGATCAGGTAAAACATGCAGAGCAATTAAGCAGATACTAATAAATAATAATCATTGTGAACATTTGCCCACTCAAGTCAGTTACGATGAACAGCAGTAAGGTTCAGACCCCAGTGAGGACGACGAGCAAGCAGATGAGCTTCCCTGAGATGGTTTCTGACAGTTTGTGCAGAAATTCTTTGGTTATGCAAATCAATTGTTGCAGCAGCTGTCTGGGTGGCTGGTCTCAGACGATCATGGAGATGAACATGCTGGATGTGGAGGTCCTGATCTGTCTAAATCTAACACAGATTTAGACAGTTCTGTGAGCAATATTTGACAGTAGCGTGTCTTTAAAGTACTATATATAAAAAATGTTTCAGATCTTTGAGTTCAGTTCATGAAAAATGGGAGCAAAAACAGGTGTTGCGTTTTTTTATATATATATATTCATGAGAGTCAGAATCAGAAAGGTTTTATTGCCATATGCGTGAACAGGTTAACAACATTAGGAAATTGCTGCGGTACTTTGTGCAAACGTTAGATAAACACTTCTAAGAATAAATAAAAATAAAATGAGGTAAAAAGATTAATATATACATGAGTGCAGGTTATGATAAGAGCAAAAATCAGACAGGTGCAAAAAGACAACACAGGGTCATGTGACTGAAACAGAGTGGGTGGTGGGAACAGTCTTAAGGTTATTGTTCAGGAGTCCAACAGCAGACCGGAACCTCCTGCCTGAGGGGAGCAGGTCAAAAAATCTGTGTCCAGGGTGAAAAGGGGCAGCTGTGATCCGACCTGCACGTCCAAATGTCCTGGAGGTGTGCTGGTCCTGTAGAGATGGGAGTCTGCAGCCAATCACCTTCTCAGCAGAGCGCACAACACCCTGCAATCTCTGTTTGTCCCTGATGGTACCTCTAGCATGTCACACCGTGAGGATGGACTCAATGATTCCAGCGTAGAACTGCATCATCGTCCGTGCGATGGTAATTGGCGTAGTCAAGGACAGATGTTATAAAAGCATGAATCACTGATTCCAGATGCAGCCTAGTGAGTATGTGTCTGAGACTAGTGAGTATGAGCCTGAGCTGGAAAAAACATGACCGAACTGTAGCGTTCACATGAGCATCCATTCTTAGGCAGGAATCAATTTTAACACCTAAGTTGGTCACAGTGGTTTTGAGAAAGGGCGTTAAAACTGAGGTCTATAGTGGGTTTTGGGCCTGGTTTGGCTGGAGTAAAGAGAATCACCTCTGTCTTATCATCGTTTAAGTGCAAAAAAGTTACAGCCAGCCAAGTTTTAACTTCGAGAAGACAATCTGAGAGGCTGGATGCACTCTTGTGGGTTTACTGAGAAATAAACCTGACAATCATCAGCATAAAGGTGATAGTGGATGGAAAACGTTTTGAAAATGAAGCTAAGCAGAAGAATGTATAAGCAGAAAAGTAGGGGACCAAGGATAGAACCCTGAGGTACACCCCAGGGCAGTACATCAGTTTGAGAGGAGTACTCAGCCAAGGCAACATTGAAAGTCCTGTCCAATAGCCCACTGTCCACAAGTACGGGACTCGTACTCGGGACAATTGTGTCGAGGACTGTGGCCTCCTTACATGGGGCGCCCGCACTAACCAAATACGCCACGCAGCGCCCCAAAACAGAAGTCTTAATTATTGGCACAGAGACATTCAAAGAGAAAAACTCACAGTAAATCTTTGAAAACTGAAGATGAATGAATGAAGGTCAAAAATCTCAGTGCTAAATTTGATTCAACTTGAAGTTTCACAAGTCACATTAAAATGATTATTTTATGATTTCATATTTTAAAACATTGCGACAGTTCAACCATTTCTCAGCGTAATGCGGAGATGATGGTACATGCTTTCAAAACATGTTGAATTCTTGTCCAGTTGCATGGTTGGGCAGTGGATAGCAACATGGATAGCAATGTTGCCTTGCAGCAAGAAGGTCTGGAGTTTAAATCCCAGCGTGGGCTATGTACGGTTTGCTTTTTCTCCCCCAGTGCATCCTTAGGTTTTCTCCAGGTGCTTCTGCTTCCTACCACACAACAGAAATATGACCCCCAGCAGATTGATGGATGCTTTCTAGTCTTCCTAAAAGAGCTATAGCTCAATTGCAGACATTTCAGAATCCAGCTGCAGGCATACAGACAAGGACCACAAAACCAAGGATACATCCCACAGAAGTTAAGGTCTGCATTTGTTGCCTCAGTATTTTAGAACAGATTTTGAAGTTTAACTGGTGTACAAAATTGATTGGCTTGATCCACTTAGATCACACCCATCAGATCTGTTGTCACACAAAGTAAGAACTAAAACCTTTGATGAGGAATTCTTTTCCTATTATGGCCCTCAGCTGTGGAATACCTTTGCTGAACACCTAAGGGCAGGTAAGAGCTTGGATGGTTTCAAAAGGAAACTAAAGACAACCATTCAGTTTTGAAGTCTAAGGCTATTCAAATTTATTTGTCATTATTTTAGTCAAAGAATTTTAGCAGGCACTTTAAAAAAAAGTTACTAAAAATACTTATTTTCTGATAATAAAAATAGTATACAGATTTAAATGCTAAAGAGAAGGATAATCATTCGGAAAGTTGCTGTAAAATAAACAAGCCAGGAGAGGGGTACATGATGCTTAGTCACTGGAAAAAATGACTGATGACCAGTGATACCAGGACACAACAGCTGCAGTACAGGCAACCACAACAGAGATACTGCCAACAGCCAATCTCAGCCCTTCAACATGTACAAAAAACATCCCAGTGAGGTAAGCAGTCTTAAATTAAATCAATTGGTTGGTTACAAAGACTTTGTATTACTGAGATGGTTGTTTTTAGTAATATTCCAGAAGAAAACCTCTTCGTTATCCTTTCAGCTCATCGATCATCCAGATTCTTCTCTTATTATACCTTCTTTTCAGCTCATCTAACAGATTTTCTATGGCTTTTCTAGGACTTGGGTCAGGTAACTAGGATGGCCATGAAAGATGGTTGATTTGGTGTCTAGGGAATTATTTCTGTGCTGATTTTGCCAAATGTTTTGGATTACTATCCTGCTGAAAGAATTCATGGGGCTAGCACTTTAACAAGATTCCAGTACCTTTGGAAGAAAAACATCCACAGTATCACAGGTCTACCACCAAACTTAACAGTGGACATGAGGTACTTTTCCACACACTTCACATAAACTTAGCAAAAAAAGAAACGTCCTCCGACTTTCAACTGTTTTTACTTTCAGTAAACGTAATGTGTGTAAATATTTGTATGAACACTAAAAGAGTCAACACCATAAGACATAAACTAAAAATGTTTCACAGACATGTGACTAACAGAAATAGAATAATGTGTCCTTGAATGAAGGGAGGCTCAAAATCAAAAGTACCAGTCAGTATCTTGTGTGGCCACCAGCTGCTTGAAGTACTGCAGTGCATCTCCTCCTCATGGACTGGACCAGATTTGTCAGTTCTTGCTGTGAGATGTTAGCCCACTCTTCCACCAAGGCACTTGCAAGTTCCTGGACATTCCTGGGGGGAATGGCCCTAGCCCTCACCCTGCATTCCAATAGGTCCCAGACGTGCTCAATGGGATTGAGATCCGGGCTCTTCGCTGGCCATGGCAGAACACTGACATTGCTGTCATGCAGAAACTCACGCACAGAACGAGCAGTATGGCTGGTGGCATTGTCCTGCTGGAGGATCATGTCCGGATGAGCATGCATAAAGGGTACCACATGAGGGAGGAGGATGTCTTCCCTGTACCGCAAGGCATTGAGATTGCCTGCAAAGGTGGGTTTGTGCCCATAGGCAGCGTTGTTGCTGGTGATGTCTGGTAAGGACCTGCCTTACAACAGGCCTACAAGCCCTCAGTCCAGCCTCTCTCAGCCTATTGCGGACAGTCTGAGCACTGATGGAGGGATTGTGTGTTCCTGGTGTGACTCGGGCAGTTGCTGTGGCCATTCTGTACCTGTCACGCAGGTGTGATATTCGGATGTACCGATCCTGTGCAGATGTTGTTACACGTGGTCTTCCACTGCGAGGATGATCAGCTGTCCTTCCTGTCTCCCTGTAGCACTGTCTTAGGCGTCTCACAGTGCAGACATGGCAATGTATTGCCCTAGCCACATCAGCAGTCCTCATGCCTCCCTGCAGCATGCCTAATGCACGTTCCCGCAGATGAGCAGGGACCCTGGGCATCTTTCTTTGGGTGTTTTTCACAGTCGGTAGACAAGTCTCTTTAGTGTCCTGCGTTTTTAAGAACTGTGACCATAAATGCCTACTTTCTGTAAGCTGTTAAGGTCTTAACGACCATTCCACAGGTGCATGTTAATTGATTATGGTTAATTGAACATGCATGGAAAACATTGTTTAAACCCTTTACAATGAAGATCTGTAAAGTTATTTGGATTTTTACAACATTATTGTTGAAATACACAGTCCTGAAAAGGGGATGTTTCTTTTTTTGCTGAGTTTACAATCTGGATCAGAAGTTTAAGACCACTTGAAAAAATAGCAAAAAAAAAGAACCATATTTTGCATGGTTGGAACTTAATGTGGTTCCAAGTAGTGCTTCAACATGCAACAAGAAGAAATGAGTGTGTGACAAAACATCTTTTGAGCCCGCAATTTATTGAAAACGCCTAAATTGAAAAAGGCTGTTTTACAGCTGATGAGAAATTTAAGACCTCATGTCTTTAAAAAGGCCAAATCTGTACAAAATGTGGATTCATTGTCATTTTCTGTCAGTAGTCACAGTGTCATGACATTCTGATGGCAAAGAAAAGAAAAAAAAAACATTCCCTTTTTGAACTTGGTCGGGTTGTTGAACTGCATAAGCAGGGATTCTCGCAGCACGCCATCACTGCTGAGGTAGACAGTCATTTGGAATATCTTAAATGATCCTGAGGGTTATGGAACAAAGAAAAGTCACGTGGAAGACCCAAAGAAATTTCACCAGCACTGAGCCGGAGGACCCAATTGGCTGTCCAACTGGACCATCCTCAATCCAAATTAACGTCGTTACTGGTCCCAACAGGAGCCCTAGACCAATCAGATGGCACCTGAGACTTTAGGGCTTCAACAAAAAAAGGCGTTGTCTCTTTGAATGCCACAGAACTGACAGTTTGGACTGTCAACACCAAACATGGGACATTGAAAGGTGGAAGAAAGTTTTATTCTCTGATGAGAAAAAAATTACCTTGATGGTCCTGATGGTTTCCAACATTACTGGCATGACAAGCAGATCCCACCTAAAATGCTTTCTACACGCCACTGTGGAGGGGGCGCAGGACTTCTTCCAGGAGAATAACATCACTCTTTTGGACCATCCTGTGTATTCCCTGGCCTAGGTCCAATTGAGAACCTTTGGGGATTAGATGGCAAACGAAGTTTACAAAAATGGACAACAGCTCCAGACAGTAAATGACCATCTTCACCACTTGGAGAAATGTTCCGACTTACATCTTGCAAACGTCTTCATCAAGCATGTCGCAACACATTTTTGAAACTTTGAACAATAATGGTGGAGCTACTCATTACTGAGTTCATGATTGGAGCTTGGATTTCTTTTTTGGTGGGGTTACATTTATTTTTATTTTATTTTGGGGGGGGGGGGGGGGGGTTGTTCTTTAACTTTTGATCAGCCCATTTCAGTTTAAGCGTTGTTTTCTCCAAGGTTTTGTGGCCATAGTGGCCTTTATTTGAAAGGGGATGGCATAGAAACGGGGAGAGAAGTGGGGAATGACATGCGGCGAGAATGGAACTTGAACTCAGGACAACCATATCGAGGGCTGAGGCCACTACATATGGGACGCCCACACTAACCACTGCGCAACACAACGCCCCTAAGTGTTTTCAATAACTTTTAGGTTCAAAAATGTTTTGTCTTACTCCTATTTCTTCTTGTTGCATATTGAAGCTCTACTTAGAACCTTGTTAAGATCCAACCATGCAAAATAAGATTTTTTTTGCCGTTTTTCAAGTGCTATTAAACTTTTGATTGGGACTGTATATATAATCTGCGTTTTATGGTCCTCATCCAGCCTAGCGACCAGTGACTTAAAAGAAATAAGCCTCTAGCACATTTTGTTTATGATGCTGTGGTAAAACTTTCTTGAAGATCTAGTAAACTGAAAAAAATTTCTAAAGAAAGCACATTAGTTACATTTATTTTACAAATGTTAGCGGTTCCAATACACTGTGTGCACAAATGTTAGCGGTTCCAATACACTGTGTGCAGGCTGTATTTTATTAATTTCATCACATAACTACAGTACTCTCAGTCAATCCAAAACGGTAATAAACCCCAAATAAGAATATTTAGGGAAATGTTTTTGCCTTCTCTGAACATCTATGATCATGCTATTATTAGGCAGCTATAAGTGTGCAGAACTATTGTGCAACTAAATTTAAAAAAAGCTAAAATAAATAGTAAAAGCGAGAATAAACTGAGTAAAAATGCACAAATTAAAGAAATTTGACAAAAGAAAAAAAAAAACAGTGACGTGACAAATCCTGCCACACCTTCTCAAATAACACAAGCGTTCCACATATGGGTTCTTCTCAGTTTCCTGATCTGCTGAACATCACTCTGTCTAGCCGCCTCTCACTGTTCAGAGGTGGACTGTTTTATTCGCCGTTTATGAACGGCCCACAAGTTCTTCGTAAGGTTGAGGTCAGGCAAGGAGGCAGCCATTAAAGCTGCAGACATTTTCCTCCACCACTGCTTGAAGAAAGCATCTTCTTAAAATTGGCAATAGGTTTTGGAGCCGATTTTTAATCTCCCACCTAAAAATTTCATTTTGTCTCACCTTTACCCATACCAGTTCTCCAGCTGAGATGAAGTAGAGCTCTGTGATAGTTACTGATCCTGCTACAGACCCATCTATCCATTTCATCAAGAGTCGCTCATCTCATTCATCCATAAAAGGTCCATCTTCACACTTTTCTTGGCCCAGTCTTGGTATTGAGTGCAACTGTGAACTTAAGTGTTCAGCAGTGGTTGGGTTTAAGCTGTCCTTACATTGGAAAAGTCTCTGAATATCTTGTACTTCTGGGCAGCACAGGACAGCACTGTCATATTCCAGCAGCTCTGGAATATGACAGAACATTCCTGGGAACTTCCCATTTGATTCTTCTCAACCCTGTTTACTATTTGTAATAAAACCTCTGATGGTCACACCCCAATATCGAGGCAAATTTCAAGTGTTTTCCCTTTTTTGTTACACTCTACACCCGGTCAGATCTGTTTTTTTAGCTCATTTTACCTGATAGAACCAACCTAATAAATATTCAAATCTCGATTTAGGGTTTTCTTCTTAGGTCACACGCTCATACGGTACACAAATGCACATCACCTTAAATCCAATAAACATTCAAGTTTGTATGGCTCGAGTTTGCATAAAACCTGACAATGGAGTCAAAATGTACAGTCGTCTAAAAATGTGTGCACACATTGGAGTTGTGCCACCAATGATTTGGCTAAAAAACTTTCTTTAAAGAAAATATATTCCACAATAGAGTAAATGGATGCAAATCATAGGTAGATTTTTTTTTTTATATCTTAGTGAGATTATTTTACTGCAATAAAACTTTAATAGCTTTTTTCTTTACCAGGGATACTAACCAGTTACTTTAATATGTACATATTTTGTCCTCTCAGACGCATCTGGTGGTTTATTAGTACTTTTCAAAGTAAATATTGTGTTGAAAGGTTTTCCTCTCCTAATCAGATACTCTGACCTGATCTCTCCTCCTCTTCCTCATGCACGGCTGGCTCCGCTCTACTTCTGTGGCTGCTCATCACTCTCCCTAAAAAGAGTCAGGCAACATGAGCTCAGGCGACAGATTCTGCCCCCTAAAGGACTAAAAAAAGAATAAGCACAGTAGCATACCCCACAGTTAATACAGACCAAGATCAGGTGCCAAAACCTCAACCCCATAGACCCTGAAGTAGTTTGGCCTAAAAGAAATGCACCTTAAAAATTAAAACAAAGCAGTTCACCCAAACAGATAAAAACACTTTATTTTAGTGAATTCTTGAAGGGACTGAAGGGAAGAGGGCATTTTGTGATGTTTTACCCTCAATCCAGCACTTTTCAGTCACCATTGACCATCATCACTTGAACGTTCTGCTGCAGGCACCAAGTTATAGGAGAACACTGGACACAGGAGGTGGGGGCAATGAAAACCACCACAGCCAGTTTGGAAATACTGCAAGGCCACCATGGGGCTAGACTCACACACAGCTGAAGAATAAGTTCATGTACAGTTCCCAAGCCAGACACTTTGTTGACGTTTTGTGTTTCTCTGAAAACCGTGCAGAAATGTCACTTTAAATATTCTGTTTCTCCTGAGTCCATTGTCCTTCTGAAAAAGTCTGTTTTCTTAAACTTGATCCTTGTCTTTTGTCGAATAAATTATTACAGGAAAATAAAAGATCCTCCCAACGCTCTGTCCATGTCAGCTTCGAAGGAAATTACGTCGAGGAGAAGGCCATCCAATAACAGACCTCATCCCTGGAGGCGGCAGAAAAAAAACAACAAAATAAAATCTAGAATGGGTACGCTCCTAAAAGTCATGAGGGTCCATCATCTCACACGGAGCCGTGACATCATCCATTCAAGACCTTGACACAACCTGGAGGAAAAAGGGGGACATTGGAAATTCAGACAGACGAGTGTTAAAATAAACTTCAGTTCATTTCAAGTATGTTCATCCCTCCCCCCAACATAAAAATACAATGACAATGGTGGGCAAATGCTGTTCTTACCCCTCCCCTGTGAGGGCGCAACAGGCCTGGATGTGCCACTGGTGGTCTTTGACAGAGGTAAGTTGGAGGCTTTGGGAGATTTCAGCCACAGTCATGCAGCCTTTCACATCTTGTTTGTTCGCAAATATCAACAGTCCTGCTTTTCGTAGATCCTGAGCAAGAAAAAGAAAAATGTTTACCAGTTCCTTTTTTTTAAAATCACACAAACGCCAAAAGAACAAACAGGGCTCAGACTGTCAAAACTAGCAGAAACTTTCTTTTGAGTTCAACTCAGCAGAGAAGCCAGATACTAATCAGAATAATCAAGGGGTGTTAGCATTGGAGAGGCTAATGACTAGCATGCCTGGGCTGGAAGCCTACTTTATTAGATGCATCCTTAAAAAAAGAAAAACAAATTTTTTAAATGGTTGACATTCAAAATCTATAAGTGACATGGATTGACATGCGTTCTTTTGATAGAATGCACTGTTATTCCACGTGACATTAAGCTTAAAAATGAAATATAAAACATATACACAATATTATTGTAAGGCTGACAACCTACTATTATAGTATAGTTTTGGTTATTAGCAATTTCATTAGCCGTTTTCCCTTCTCTTATTCACTGGTAGATGGCGCCGTTTTTCTTTTTAAAATAAATTCTGTTCTTTTTTGCACTTTTTACACAGATAAAAGCCGGCGCTAACAAGTTGGCACTTTTTTCCTGTTTTTGACAGGGTATTAAATTAAGGTCCTCTGTATTGAATTATATTAATGTATATTACGTACAAATGTATTTGATAAAAAATACCCACAGGGATCAATAAACTATTTTTAGTAGTTCTGAACATGACCTTTTAAATCACCTGTGTCAAACTCAAGGACCGCGGGCCAAATCCGGCCCGCCATAGCCATTTATGTGGCCCTCTAAACTCTAGAGGATGATATAAATAGAAACTTTAAGTTCTATTTATGTGCAACTAAATAGTATTTTATCAGTCAAATCTAATCAGTGTTTATTTGAATATTCCTAAATCACATCATTGTGAAAAGATGTTAAGTACTATTTAATTTTAATAAGTACTTCTCGAATGTGGAGACAGTTATTTATTAATATTTCAATGATTTGTTAAAGATAGTTGTATCAAAACCTTCTGTTACAACCGGCCCTTTAAAGACATTCATGATCTTGATGTGGCCCAAAATGGAAATGAGCTTGACACCCCGGTTTTAAATGTACTGTTGCCTTTTCCTGAAGGTTATGGATGTTAATTTTTCTCCTCCGCTGATCATGTCAGATATAAATACACCACGGCTCAATTCACACTTTGTACCCAAGCACATCAAAACAGCATTTGACGCTATCGACGCAGTGAGTCTGTGAAACGTCGCAACCACCAGCATCTGGAGTTTGCTGATGTTTAATTAAAATTTAAAGAGAAAGCACATCATATTTAAAATTCACAAATTTTAACCAAAGACCTCATCCAGTGCTGCTATAATAAAACTTATTTTTGTGCCGTTTTCACAGGTCAGCTATACAATAATATTGTGTATATATGTTTTATGGTTAATATTTATGTTTGATGTCACAATGAATAACAGTACATTCTCTCAAAGGAACACCTGCCAATGATTGTCAGTTATACATTTTACAGCTCAACCAATTTTCTCAATAAAGTTTTCTTTAACTTAAAGAAGAAAAGAAAAAGTACATGTCTAATAAAGCAGGTGACCATCCTAGGCATGCTAGTTTTTAGCCTCTCCTTGCTAATGGACAGCAGAGGGAGTAGGCAATCCAGTGGATGACCAGCCATGACATGCTAGTCGTTAGCTTCTCCAATGCTAACACAAATGAGCTGTCTCTTTGTTAATCAGATATGTGGCTGGCTTTGGAATGGATATAGTTTCCTGCAGCAGAAAAGTAGCCACCCCTGGGTGAGCAATAGTCTTAAGTTTGGCCCTAATTCCACCCCATACAAAATAGTGTTACTATTGTGTACTATTGTAATAGTGTTACTACTGCATCTGATCCAGACCGCTGCTGCTTGTGTCCTCACTAGAACCAGGAAAGTTGAGCACATCACCCCAGTTCTAAAGTCCGTACACTGGCTCCCTGTAGCTCAGAGAATAGACTTCAAAATACTTTTACTAGTTTATAAATCATTGAAGGGCTTAGCACCAAAGTATGTTGAAAATCTACTGTTACTATACCAACCCACCAGAACACTCAGGTCCTCTAATTCCAGTCTACTCAACATCTCTCGAATTAGAACCAAACACGGAGAAGCAGCTTTCAGTTTCTATGCTCCTCTAATCTGGAACAAACTTCCAGACAACTGCAAAGCAGCTGAAACACTGAGTTCTTTTAAATCACGGCTAAAAACGTATCTGTTTAGAGCTGCCTTTGAGCAATGTTTTCATGTATGTGTTTTGTGTGTAAACTCATGTCTGCTTTTGAGTAATGTTTTTACGTGTCATATGCGCTGTGTATTTTATTGCTGTTTTTACTTTATCCCCTAATCAAGTAAAGCACTTTGAATTACCTTGTTGTTGAAAGTGTGCTATACAAAAAAAATGTCTTGTCTTACTACAAGGAATCGAACTGTCTAGTGAAACACAAAAATAGGAAGTTACTAAATTCTCAGTGATTTATCTTCTGAAAGTTGTTTCATTTGTGCTGTGTAGTCTTAATTTTGACCCTAATACCATAATTTAACTCCTGTAACAAATACAAGATGCTTAAGAACATTGTCTGAGAACATTATACTTTTTGACCATTTGTATTATGAGCACATATAAAACTAAAAAGAATACTATCCAATATTTATAGTGTAAATACCATTTGTTTTTTTAATTGCTTATTTTAAACTTTTAAATTATTCTTAAGTGTGAAAAGTTTATTCTTTTGCTCTTTTAATTTTTTTAATTTTTTTTTTTAATTTAACTGTGAGAAACATTCACACTTTCACTTTACTTTTAACTATACCTAAGTCCTAGGCGGCAAGAGAAAGAGTACAAATGTGGCAGGGCGGTGATTCTTCAGGCTTTTAAACAACTACACTTTCCTAAAGCGAGCATTTTATGCATGGTTATAGGCAGGAATTAAGGTAGGAAAATAACTAGACCTGAGGAACTGATGGCAAAAGAAAACATCATCTTTGCTGCTTCTTATGTATTGTAATAGACTCCAAAGATAAGGGCTGATGAGAGACTGTTCTCACGCTAATCAAAATCAAACTTTATTTATAAAGCGCTTTTCAAACCACAACAAAGTTTCTCAAAGTGCTTTACAGATAACTACAACAACGCTACAACCAGATCGGCAAATATGTGAATCACCACCGTTGATTTGGATAAATTCACAAAGAAAACTGGACGTGTTTGAAAAGCATCAATCAAAGGAAATGAAGTATAATTTAAAAAAATTAAAAAACTGAATGTTTGTTCACCCAGAGTAGATGCGGCATGTGACACAAGCCAACAACAAGGTTAACAGATATAACAATGTAATGTCCTCATGATACTGAACGTAGCCTGAATTTTACAGACGGTACACATGGATCTCACACTGCTTCAGGCAGAACTTCTCCCTGCAGTTTTAAAGACCATCATGCGTATCAGTGCATCAAGCATCTTCAGTGGAAACATAGGAGACCGAGGATCTTCTTTTACTTCTTTATAAGTATTCATGATTCGTACTTACTTCGTGTGCTAGCATTCTGCAGAGCTCTTCTTTGGTCACAGATATTCTTTCTCTGTCTGTGCTGTCAACCACCACGATTACAAACTAGTCAAAGAAGATACAGGAGACATAAACAGTCTATTAATAACAACTCTGCATCAAGCCAAAATAAATAAGTGGGAGAGTGCAAATGATACTACTTTGTAATCATAGCTCCCACTAAATTTACCTAATTTAAAATTCCAGGCTTTAAATTCCAGACAGTATTTTTCATACAATTTAAGATATTAGAGGACATTTACAATTTATTTCTTTATCCACATGTTCCACCAATCAAAACAACAGGGTAAACATATCAGGGTCCAACTCTGCCGTCTGTTCCAGAGCCAGTTTTTTTTTTTTTTTTGGGGACATTGCTATCCTATTAAATCTGTAATGTATTGACCTAGAGTGAAGGCAGATTATGTTAAGCACATTTGGAATTTTTTATATTTATTTGCTTTGTAAAATAAATAAATAGATGAATAAATAAGCAAAGTTAGGATTTTCTAATCACAGGTCCAATTAAAAGGAGACTTAAAGGCGTCGGAAAGAACAAAATGTAAACATGAAAGTGTTAACTTTCTGCAACAATGAAAAAATACAAAAACAATGGTATTAAAAGACACTTTATATTTTTTGTTAAATTAGATGTCCATATTTCAGATAATGAACAAAAAAAAAGGATCTGAAAAATAAATGTTCTGTTCTCATCACTTTTCTAGACTGCGTAGGAACCCTGTATGTGCCATTCTTCTACAGCATTTGATTATCTGGCATTTAGCATATCAATGGAATTATGCAAATACATATGTAGACAGTGGAGTGAAGTTAAGTCCACTAATATCAATATTGCCCCGATTCAATACACCTGAATCAAATGAATGATTGGTTAGCAGTCCACTGCAGAGATATACTGCCAGTAAAGTTACTGAGGAGGGACATCTAAAAGCTGAAGAACTGAATCTGCATCAGTGTGTGCCACAAATACAATACAGGGCCAAAGTTCACCACACAGATGCCTGGGAACAGGTCAGGACTACTAATGTGTGGAAAAAGGGACTATTGTCTTTTCTTGAATATATGGAGATCTTTGGAAAAGCTTGTCCTTCAAAAGGACATTGATGCAACCAAATATTACCAAAGAGCTCTATGAATTTATTTCGGATTTTAGCCTGGCTTGTCCATAGCTACCTTAGCCCTGATCAAATGGAATCTGGAAACCAGATTTATTTAAAGCCAATACTTTTTCAATGTGTAGCACTTTGTCACGGACGCCTGAGAAAATTAAATACTAAAGTTAGACACCAACAACACTCTGCTTCCTCTTTTGCATAACCCAACTCTAAGACATTTGTGAATCTAGTTTCCCAATGTAGGTTAAGAAAAAGCTTCCCAAACTAATATATTAACATTTAATGTATTCACAGAGAAAAAATACTTAACACCAAGTATAAATCTAGGAATCTTCTTCTATTTTTTTTCTCCCCATTGAATTTAGGTTCAATCATTTAATCAACAGTGAGCTACAGTAGAAGTAGCCAATGCTGGACTAATAATCACCTCTGTGTTGGTGTAATATGTATTCCAAGATGATCTTAGAGATTCCTGGCCTCCGATGTCCCACATTAGAAAGTGGGTGTTGTTGACGACGATTTCCTCCACATTGCTTCCAATTGTAGGAGAAGTGTGTACCACCTCATTCATTGAGCTGTAGTATACAAGAATAACTGTATTTCTAACTGACATAGGGTGTCGTATTTGAATAAACAAGTCTCATATTTACTGGAAAAACGTGCCTAAGTAATATTAACAAATTGTAGTTTGTAGGGATACTTACAACTGGTAAAGAATAGTAGTCTTGCCTGCATTGTCCAGGCCAACAATAATGACTTTGTGCTCTGAAAAGAAGAGAGAGAAAATATCAAAGAATGTGCAAACAACCATGAACTAATAATGTGGGTTTAGTGGTTGGTGATTGCTGCATGTCTCTTACATAAACTCAGCAAATGCATTTGGATTTTCTGGTGTGGAACCACACTTCCCCTTTTTTGTATTATGCACCAGGTTTGGTAACAACTAGTTTGTCATTGGGACGCAGAGGTTCTGTAAACTGTGGACTCTTAAAGCCAGAGATCAATCACAGCGAGCTGGTCACGACGGAACTGAAGCACAAAATGTTCGTGAACAGACACATTTACGGCAGGATAAAGAAGACACCGGTATGCCTTGTTTAAAATCAGAAACAAGATGTGACAAGGGAGTCGAACGTTTCCTCTGTGTTTTAAGTGAAATCTCTTGTTTTTTTAAATCGTTTTAGATTCAAGTTCCTATATTTTAGATCCTATAACTATAAAAAAAAAGAGGAAAAAAGACAAGTTGATTTTGTTGGCAACGGTCAGGAACAGATGCAGCCTACACCTTTTGAAGTATGTGTAGTGGGTATTATGTTTGAATTGGTAAGCAGAGTCAAGCACATTCAAAAACATGTAGTGTTGATTTATGTGATCTTCTGTTGATATACACAGATTTCTAGGATATTATATCAAAACAGAACCATTCCCAAAAGTGGAATTGGACTTAAAAAGAAACACTGAGACCTGTCAAAAGAAAATAGCATTTTCAGCTGTGTAATACTCTGGGGCACAGGTATATCCTCATTAGTCATAACATTATGACCCCTGCAACAGTGGCTCTTGACAGAGTTAACAAGTTAAGACCTACCAAACAGAGACCCGTGGAAAGATGGCTAAAAATATATACATTCAGGATATCTAAAGTGCTTCCTGTCTAATTAAAATACGAAATTGTGTTTTCACAGCTCCTCAACTTATATAGCTGATCGATTTCTCACTTTTAGTTCTGCGCTATCATCAATAATTATTTGTTTGATCTTGTACATCTCTCAAGTGGTTAAATGTCTCTCCTTCTGTTTTTAACCTCTGAAAGCACCAGACTCCAGAGAGTGCTCTATAAATACTGATTGACTGACTGACTTATGTTCAAGACTACCAGAACCTATGGTGAGTAAGTCAAACTGAAATTGAGAAGGTTTAGGTAATGTTCAATAGAGATACAGTTGGTGTTGTGATTCATTTATATGTCACGCTGACAGGTACAACTGGCCTAACTCATCTTGTATGACTGAACACATCTTGTCATGGAAACAGAGAGGTCTGTGATGGACACATTGCAATTAAGCGTCTGTGGGATATGCTGGGCAAACTATCTGATTCACATAAGCATCACTAAGAACTCACAGGACTTATTAAAAGGACCTGCAATCATTACTTAATTACTCTGTGAACTGTGATGATCAATGGAGTCTCATAGGTACCAGGGCAGGCAACAGTGGCATTTTACTGTTCCAACACCTGGAAAACAGTGATTATTTTAAGGGTACTTACACAGACTTTTACATTTAAGCTATTGTAATACTTGGAGTAAGATATTGCCAATTTCTCAATATGCGTAAATGTCTGGACTAGGCATGGGCCGGTTACCGGTTTCAAGGTATACCGCAGTATGAAAAAGTCAAGGTTTCAAAACCACTCAAATTTTCCGTCATTTTTTCTTTTTTTTTCTTGTGCGTCTCGTTGGGGAGAAAGAAAAGATCCCTCATGAAGCTGCCGCGTTAAGCGCCCCCCCCCCCCCCCCGCACACCTGCATTTGTTGTGAGTGACAAACGGCCAGCGCTACAGGCTGTGTGATGACTGAACTTTTTCCACCGTCTCCAAGCGGATGTTTCAGAATACTTCGGCTACCATAAAAAGCCAGACGGTCACAGCTTGGAAGAAGAAGGTCACTTGATGTGCAAAACGTGCTTGAGAACTGTGGCAGCCCGAGGAGGCAATATATCGAATAGGATTGCGCATGTTCGGGAGCACCACCCAGCGTTGTATGCTAAATTCAAGGTAAAGTTAATGCTGTCTTGGAATGAACGAGGGTATTAGCGTCTGACATTAGTGAAATGAGCTTGTTACCTTGGCAGCTATGGTAACTACCTTATCTTATATTTTCTTCATCTCTATCCTTAGTAACTTTTTTTAATTGAGGCAGATAATGGTAACTAGCATGCTAATGATGATTTATCTTAGCATGCTAGTTAGTTACCATATCTGCCTCAATAAAAAGTGTTTTTTTCCTTTAAAAACCTAAAAAAATACAGACATTCAAAATACACATTTTAGAGCTGTAATCATAATACCGTGAAACCGTGATATTTTTGCCTACGGTTATCATACCGTCAGAATCTCATACCGGCCCATGCCTAGTCTGGACTTGTGTACTTGAGAAACGTCATCGATGGTGGCCCACGTACTGTCCCAATTCTAAGTACGGATCAAGGCAAGAACGCTCAAACTTCCCAAGATGTGTTCTTGCTCCGCCCTTTATATCGCAGACGCATCAAAGCATGCAGACTTTAGCCAGCAAAGTGTCCCACAATGCATTGGGCCACCAGCAGCCATTAATAGAGAAGGTTAGTGCTGAAATATACAGGTCCTTCTCAAAAAATTAGCATATTGTGATAAAGTTCATTCTTTTCCATAATGTAATGATAAAAATTTTACTTTCATATATTTTAGATTCATTGCACACCAACTGAAATATTCCAGGTCTTTTATTGTTTGAAAACTGATGATTTTGGCATATAGCTCATGAAAACCCAAAATTCCTATCTCAAAAAATTAGCATATCATGAAAAGGTTTTCTAAAAGAGCTATTAACCTAATCATCTGAATCAACTAATTAACTCTAAACACCTGCAAAAGATTCCTGAGACATTTAAAAACTCCCAGCCTGGTTCATTACTCAAAACCGCAATCATGGGTAAGACTGCCAACCTGACTGCTGCTCAGAAGGCCATCATTGACACCCTCAAGCAAGAGGGTAAGACACATCAAGGCACCTCAGTGGGAAGTCTGTGGGAAGGAAAAGTGTGGCAGAAAACGCTGCACAACGAGAAGAGGTGACCGGAAGCCTGAGGAAGATTGTGGAGAAGGACCGATTCCAGACCTTGGGGGACCTGCGGAAGCAGTGGACTGAGTCTGGAGTAGAAACATCCAGAGCCACCGTGCACAGGCGTGTGCAGGAAATGGGCTACAGGTGCCGCATTCCCCAGGTCAAGCCACTTTTGAACCAGAAACAGCGGCAGAAGCGCCTGACCTGGGCTACAGAGAAGCAGCACTGGACTGTTGCTCAGTGGTCCAAAGTACTTTTTTCGGATGAAAGCAAATTTTGCATGTCATTCGGAAATCAAGGTGCCAGAGTCTGGAGGAAGTCCAGTGTCAAGTACCCACAGTCAGTGATGGTCTGGGGTGCCATGTCAGCTGCTGGTGTTGGTCCACTGTGTTTTATCAAGGGCAGGGTCAATGCAGCTAGCTATCAGGAGATTTTGGAGCACTTCATGCTTCCATCTGCTGAAAAGCTTTATGGAGATGAAGATTTCATTTTTCAGCACGACCTGGCACCTGCTCACAGTGCCAAAACCACTGGTAAATGGTTTACTGACCATGGTATTACTGTGCTCAATTGGCCTGCCAACTCTCCTGACCTGAACCCCATAGAGAATCTGTGGGATATTGTGAAGAGGAAGTTGAGAGACGCAAGACCCAACACTCTGGATGAGCTTAAGGCCGCTATCGAAGCATCCTGGGCCTCCATAACACCTCAGCAGTGCCACAGGCCGATTGCCTCCATGCCACGCCGCATTGAAGCAGTCATTTCTGCAAAAGGATTCCCGACCAAGTATTGAGTGCATAACTGAACATAATTATTTGAAGGTTGACTTTTTTTATATTAAAAACACTTTTCTTTTATTGGTCGGATGAAATATGCTAATTTTTTGAGATAGGAATTTTGGGTTTTCATGAGCTGTATGCCAAAATCATCAGTTTTAAAACAAAAAAAGACCTGAAATATTTCAGTTGGTGTGCAACGAATCTAAAATATATGAAAGTTTAATTTTTATCATTACATTATGGAAAAGAATGAACTTTATCACAATATGCTAATTTTTTGAGAAGGACCTGTATTGCTTTTATACCACTATTAACTTGTCACAAAAAGCAGTTTTAAGATGTTTTTAGATGAGAAAATAGACACAAAAACATAATTGATATGGTCAATTAAGAATGTGCCTACTTCAAAATGTGCTTCAGTGTTTTCGGGGTAGCACAGCTCCCCGCTATTCCTAGCCTGATCCCACTTCCTGTTATCTGTTAATAGCGGCTGAAAGTGAGATTAAAAAGTTTTTAGTACATGTGGTGGATGACTCAAAGTACCAGAATATAAAATATATTATGTTTCTCTGGAGATTTGTTTAGTTAATATATTCATTTTATAAACTGTGGCGAAATAGTTTAGAAAATACCGTAATTTTTGGACTATAAGCCGCCTCTTTTTTCACACGCTTTGGATCCTACGTCCTATAAAACGATGTGGCTAATTTATAGATTTTTACTGGCTAATGGCCTCTGGGGGGCACTATAGCAGGAAGCGCAAAAATGAGAGACACGTGGGGAAGGATTATGCGCCGAGGAAGACACTACCGGTAGTTTTCATGCACACACCCTCATCATGGAAAACACAAGTATGTACTTTCCAAGCACACAAGAACATACTTGCGTACTTGGGTATTGAGAAACGGCCATCGTTAGCTAACTTGCTACTATCCATTATTCTAAAATTAGCATTTAAGCTAACAAAGCATTTAGCCTATTTTTGTCCCAACAGCTAACATTTACACAATAAATGGATTGAGTTACTGTTAACCAATATGGTCATGTTTGCCAACATGCTATCTCCAGCATTTAAGCTAACGTTAGTATTTTAGCTAATTTTTGCTAACATTTGCATTTTATCTCCTTTTTAACATAATGAATGGATTTAGTTCAAGTTAACAAACATGTTACTGTTTGCCAACATCCTACCACTAGTATTTAGGCTAACATTAGCATTTCAGGTAACATTAGTACAGTGAGGAACATAAGTATTTGAACACCCTTAGATTTTGCAAATTCTCCCACTTAGAAATTTTGGAGGGGTCTGAAATTCACATTATAGGGGCATTCCCACTGTGATAGACAACATTAAAAAAAATGGTCCAAGGTGGACTTGTTTAAAGTAAGAGTAACAAGTCTTTGAGAGCCAGAAATCTTGCTGATTGCTGTGTGTTCAAATACGTATGTGCAGCAATAAAATACAAATAAATGATTTAAAATCAGACGTGATTTCCTGAATTAAAAAACAAAAATGCTGTCTTTCATTGTGGAAATGCACCTACAATGTGAATTTCAGACCCCCCCCATAATTTCTAAGTGGGAGAACTTGCAAAATCTCAAGGTGTTCAAATATTCATGTTCCTCACTGTATTTAAGTCTCTTAAGTCTAAGAGCTAAAGTTAAGATACTGAATGGAATGAGTAAATGTTAATCAACACGTTAGTTTGCCAATATGAAACCACTAGAATTTTAGCTAACATTAGCATTTTAGCTCATTTTAAATTTACTGAATGGATTGAGTTATTGTCAACCAAAATGTTAGTGTTTGCCAACATGCTACCACTGGCATTTTGGCCAACATTAACAATTTAGCTAATTTTAGCTAACATTTGCATTTTCGATACCTTTGACAGCTTTGCTATGTGATAAGATTGGCAGACTTTCTTTTATTTGCTGATTCTGCTTATTACACTTCTGCAAGTCTTCTGCAGTTGACTTCAAATACATTCCGCTTACAGCATTCCCACTGCATTTAAACAGGAAATGCAACGTTTTCCAGTTTGCATTGCTTTTACCAATTCACTGAGCGGCAAGTCAAAAAAAATACAATCTAAATCTGCTTCATTAACTACGACTAAAATGACTCACTTGTCAACTTAAATTACTGTTTGATACAGTGTTACAGAGATGCAGGCTCAGTAAAAATGAGCAAAACTTCACTGTAAATCTGATTTGTTAAGCCTCCCTGTTCAAACGGGGTCCTTAACTTGCTTTAATTCACCTTTTCTTCCTCACCGTTTGCAACAGAAAGTGAGCTGTTGGGACCAGCATCTTAACCTGCATCACTCATGTCAAAGATTTTAAGTCAGAGGGAAAGACTCCCAGCAACACCGACTCCCTCCAGTTAAGCAGGATACTGACAACAGCTTCCATGTATACAATATTTAACCTGCTGTTCTTAGTATTTGTTTTAATGCCACTGACAACAGAACCAGGTTCCGATTCAGAGTGATATTGACAATATGCATTTCTCAGTTTTTGGCACAGAAGGGATTTTTGTTCAGGTTTGAAATCAGCAGTAAAGAAATTAAAGCATCAGAAAAAGTTATCAGCCCCTCATTTGCTCACAACATACTGGTTGGAAGTCATCTTTCAAAATTTCATTTCAATTAAATCAGCACTGCATATTTTAAAACTAAAACCCCAAATGTCTCTTGTAGACATATACGCCCGTTTTATCACCCAGAAAAATACAGCTGCAGAGGTAAAAAAAAAAAAAAAAAAACCCTGGGGAAGGGGGAGATTATCTCAGAAAACCCCCAACTTTAATCAACAAACAGGATACTAAGAAACGTTTCACTCAGACAAGGGCATGCATATAGCTCACTGCATTGCCGATAAAACTGCAACTGACTAAAAAGGTCACGCAGGTGTGAAATTCAGCTGCTTGCATGAAGAAAGCGTTAACATCCTCACATGTAGGCTGGATGGGTGGTAGCCTATGTGAGCATAACCCAACTGTAAGAATGCCAAAGATCTAACATTTCCAAACTTTGTCTTTTTTTCCAAACTTACACAGACACGGAAAATCTTTTCATCTACTGATTTTTCCAGACTTCCCAAACTGTGTAGAACTTTGAAGGGAGCTGTAAATTTTTTTTCATCTGAGAGTACTTCTAGCTATACCAGCCTCTTTTTCTTTTTTTTTCAATCATTGGCAAATACCACGTGACACCCTTACAAAGTCAACACTGTTAATACAATGTTAAAACACATTTCGTCCGTATTCTCATTGGGGCACCCCTTTTTGTGAAGCATAGTCAACATAAACTTCTGACCTTTTCGACATCCTTTCTGCTGTCAAAGCGTCTGACTCAGTTAACCGGGGATAGCCACTGTAGGGCACACTGGGACGCCCAAGGGCTGCTAGGAATACAGATTCAACAATAAAAAGCTTTAACAGAACCTATGGGAAGAACTAATGTACATAAAACACAGCAGAGTTGAGAGATTATCAAGCAACAGCAAAACGTCTCTGTCCGGCACAATGCACATTAGATTTACACAAGCTAATGCACCAGAGGCAAAGTTAGATGCTGGAGACCTGTATTTGGAATAGCTGACAGATACCATCATGCCATTTGAGGGTCCAAATCAATAGATAGAAAGCAATCTGTATTCATAACATCATGCTGATAAGGTGATGAGCCAACAGTGGCAGTGCAAAGTCAATATGATTCAGTCCCAAGTCACTCATTGATCTCTACTTGCCCCAGTAATCAGCTGATGAGTGCTCTGTTTGTGTGTACCCCCCTCCTCCTCCTCCTCTCCAGTCATAATGCCGGTGGCATTGGCACAAAACCAACGGGATTCACGTTACAGGGGGGTGTCGGAAAAAAAAAACGTTTACTGATTCAAGATCTCAAGAGTGACACGGTTTCACTTACCTCCGCTCCGAAACCTTAGAGCATTAATAATGTAGCACACAGCTAATCAACGTCGAGCTGATAGGAAACCTTGTTATTCAAACTATTAAAAGGTTAACAATGACTTTATAGAACCTAAATAGGGGTGATATTCACACACGGTCACTTTCATCATCATAACTGAGGCATTTCTAAACAATCATTCAAAGAAATCTGTCTTCTTTGCTTCTATAAGGGAACAGACCAGTGGGCCTTCTCCGACCAAAGAGGCACAATTAGCTCCCACGGCTTCGACATTTTTTATTTTTTTTTACATCCTGGTACCAACGGAGCACTCTTACCTTGGTGATTGAAAAGTCTCCATAGCTTCGTAAATAGTATCCCCATGGCTTAACGGCGAAGTTCTTTCGATGCCAGCTTTGGAAATATCGCCCACCGCTTAGCTAGCTAGCATTGATGATATTTATTGCTATCAACTTGACCTAGCCAGCTAGCCTGGTAACTACACAGACGAAGAGCTGGAAAAGCGTTTAAATGCTACCTCCATGCTGGCATTGCCCAATATTACTTAACGAGTCCTTTTCCACAAGAAATAACACGAAAATATGACGGCTAAGAATGAGAGAAACAAGACGAAAGTGATAACCAGTATGGCTAAGTGGTTGATATCAGCTGGCTGTTGTAAAGTGCGCTGGGCTGTCAAGTTAGCGCATGCGCACTATTACTCTCAGCTGTAAATATAATATAATATAATATAATATGAAACCTAAAATAAAACAGCCACCCATATAACAGTGCAGTTTATTTCAACACAGTTGTAAAATGACAATGCACACATACCTAATATTAATGCATCACTCTTTCACAACCAGTTTTCATATTTTTAGATCGGTGCCAGTGCGCCACTATTTCGAAAACAACAAAAACAAAAGCATTCCTCCTGATCCTCCAGATTTTACTGCAAGGCAGGTGTCATTTATGACCCAATGGAATGAAAATAACCGCTGCATGGTATATTACAAGGTTCAAGAGTATGCCAATCTAAGATTATGCTCTGTTTATCCCCCGTTTATTGGCAGTGTACATTTCAATGAGAAATACAGGAAAATCCACTACAGTTAGCAGAAAGTTAAGCGTGCAACAGACATGAAATTCGGAAAGTCATGAATAGTGGTGATTCTCCAGCTGATCGGCCAGTGATTGCAATCCACTGATTTAAGCTTAATCAGCTCTAAAAGCAATCCAGCAGGTCAGACACTGGAGAAAAAAAAAAATCAATTTTCCATTATTCCTTAAACGCATCAAAACTTACAACTAATAATTTTTCAGACTGCAAACACTTTCAATAAATAGCATGTTCTTTGATGCTATTTGTTTAAAGATTATGGGGTAGTCTTGTAATCCATTTTCTTTTTCAAAACGACTAAATCTATCAAAGAACCTGCAGCACATTTTTTTCCCCTTTTATGGTCAGTGATAGCTACACTTAATAGTTAGTATTAGCCAGCAACAGTTCTGATTGGAATCTCTACAGAAAAATCCTGCCTTGCAATGTAATTTTCCATTTTCATCAAAGAATTTCTAACCGAAGTTCAAATCATGTAAAAAGCTACATTCGGAAAAAAAAGAAGAGGGTCAATATCAGTTTCTACTCTGTGAACATTTTTCAGTTATTTATTCTATAAAACCTTTAAAAAACACACACACATTATATATATATATATTCTAAATCTGGGTTATATTCAACACTTTCAAATAAACCAAGGGAATGTAATCAGATATATGTCGAAAGCTGAATTTTAGATAATAGTTTTTTCTTCTGTACTTTTTGTCAGTATTTACACATGGAAGCCCTCAATATGTCACAGGATAAAATCCAATCTATTTGTAATCATAAATGTATCGTAATCATGCCCTGCTAAATTCATGTCTCAAGACAAAAGCTAAATGCACATTATAGCATTCCACTACAGCTACAGTGCCTTTCAAAAGCATTCATGCCCGTTGAGCTTTTCTACATTTCATCACATACACACCACAAATTTCAATGTATTTTACTCAGACTTAAAGTGGTAGACCAACATAAAGTAATATACTAGCTCCATTTGTGTGTTTAGAGTTGTTGATCGGCTGAAAACTTTCACCCCAGTCATAGATCTTCTGAGGGCCCACCAGTATCACCACTGCTTGATTTTTTTTCACCACCATGTTTTACCTAAACAAAACTTCAACTGTGAATACTCTTGGAAGGCACTGTATATTAAATAACACACCCAAAATGAGATTCTTGCCAAATAAGTAAGATGATAAACGCTACACTTCCAGGTCTTAGTGACCTCTCATTCCTGAGGTTTGGAGCTTCAAATGTCTCTATGTCTGCATGACTTTGCATACGACTGACTGAACAAATAATTCAGGGGGGGATAAAGAAGGGGTACAGGAAGCTACTGGATGAACCTTGAAGAGAAAACAGAACAACTCACATTGAAAACAAAGCAAGAGTCAGGAATTTAGGAACAAGCTTTCACGAGACTTACGCTCCGGTCGAGGACAGTAGCACACAAATAAACAAGTACCGAGTTGCTAATCACAGCAGCATACTGTCTGCCGTTGGCTTCACGGCCTCACCTACATGCTACATGGACAGCTGAGACGGTAGGGAAAGTGTAGAAGAGCCTACTCCCCACACGCTTTCACTTGTTAGTTGATTTGAATTACAAGCTACTTGCGTGACACATTAAAACGAGCTTAACTTCCACCCTTCCCTTTAAAACATAGTTCTTGTGCTACATCTCCACCCCCCAAATTCACATCATAGCAAAGGCAGTTTTTTGTTTTTGTTAGTTTTTTTAGGTTATAAATGTCGATTTGGCAACAATCAAGGTCAAAAGGGGATGTGAGGTACTACACAGACATAAGAGATTGTTCCAGTTCACATGACCCTTGTGTTCACCGCGGACGTCTGGAGGCGAGCGTCAGCTCACAGCCTGTGCCTGGAGTCCTGGCTATAGCCTCCGGGGGATCCTCGGTTGCGGTGAGGCTTGTAAGAGTCCTGATAGGGGTCTTGGTAGTCCTCTTCCATCAGTGGAGAGTGGTCCCTGCTGTGCTGTGAGCCCGAGGACAGGCGGTTGCGATTCTTCCGTGCCCGTTCGTTATGATAGTTCTCATCGGCAGGCATCAGTCTGCGGCGCTCGACGGGGGAATGGTCAGTTGTTGTGTGGTTGCTGTTTCGATTCTTTTGGGCCTATTTGAGAGAGAAATAGTAAGAATGTGCACATGTATGTATGTACGCTGCATAAAAACACACAAAAAGAAACGGTCTGGCTTTAAATCAGTCCAAACTTTTCCTGTTTTAGGTCTGTTAGGATTAATGCTAGAATAATGAGAGAAAGAATATTTACATATAACTGTTCTGTACTTGGCAGAGATACCCCTTAAACTGTATGATTTGTGTCAGATGTTTGGGTATCATTCCACAAGCTTCTGGCAACTGTTTGCTTGAATCCATTGCTTGAACCATTCCTTCAAACAGAACTGGCATAACTGAGTCAGGTTTTCAGTTCTGCTCACAAATTTTCTGTGGGACTGAGATTGAGGCTTTATGATGGTAACTTAAATCGTGACTTTGTTGTTGTTTATCTAGTTTGATGGTATTATTATAGGGTCATTTTTTTATTTGAGGATCCATTTGTGTCCAAGCCTGATCTTCCGAGATGAGATGATGCATCAACATTTCTACATGTTGTTCTTTTACCCCATAATGCCCCCACATTTCACAGCAAAAATATCCATATAATTGTTTTGAACTGCTGAATGTTGCACCATCAGACATCTGGAAATTGTACCCAAGGCTAAACCAGACTCGTTGAGGTCCACAATTCTCTTCCTGATTGGGGATTTTTCTATGATGTCACACAAGGAAGCAGTGTGTTTTAGTTGTTTCCCTAAAATACAACCACAGCCGTGTGATCATTTCACTTAAACGTTGTGAATCACAACCTTAACAAGCCAGAAAATCATAATCTGGGCTTTCCAAAATAGTTTGAAAGAAATCTCTTTCTTATTATTCTGAAAATTCGCAAACAGAACTAATCTTGGTCATCCTAACGGACTTAAAACAGGAAAGGTTTACTGTGATTCAATTTAGTCATGGAGGAAATAAAAGGTCTGTCATTCCATTTAGTGTATATAATTATCTGGTTTCAACTTTAAATGTAGTCTAGTTTTGATAAACCTGAACATGACACTTGAAGGAAAGTTGTGAAGACCTGCAGTCTTAAAAATAAGGCTACACAGCACTGCTGACAGAAACAAAGCCTTGAATTTTATCCTAAGAAAAACGTGAAGAGAATGACATATTTTCAGCATGATTTAACTTGTGCAAACACAGGCATCAGCAGAGCATGACGGACTAAAAGTACAATGGGTTTTAGTAAAACTAGCTGGGCGTTTGCCAGTGCCGTAAATCAGATACCCATATAATATGAAGAGATCTGGTATGAAACTCTCTTCCTGGATAACTTAAAACCAAAAACCCATTTCTTAGATGTGAAAACAAAGGCGCGCGACTCACAGTATGAAAAATAAAACAATGACTTTTGGGAGGAGGGGTGAAAAACTGTCTGATTTGATGATTTGAAGCATCTGGCTGGGACAGAAAACATTTTTTTTTTTTTTCAGGGTCTTTGGTCTGGAGCTCACCAAAAAAATGAAAACATAGCAACAGTCTAGTTAAGAACTCCAAACATAGATCATTTAATTCAATTCAAAAATCACTTTATTAATCTCAAAAGAATATTAAATAACAGAAGGGGAAAAGTGGAAGGCAAGACAAAACGAGAATTCATCTAAGAAGTAGCCAACAGGTTAATGGGAAGTCTTGAGGAGCGGTAGAAACCAACAGCTCAGGTGGGGAAATCTTTTGACAGCACTATTAGTCGTGCACTCAACAAGTCTGGCATTTCTAGAAGAGTGGCAGGTGGAAAGCTATGGTTGAAAGAAGATCCTAACTGACGTTTGTCACAAGCCCTGTAGGGACCACAGCAGGCATTTGGAAGAAGATACTGCAAGCAGATACGACAAAAAAATGAACGTTTTAGCCTACATGCTTTAAATAGTATGGGAGATCACCTTTTAGCAGGAGAATATGACCCTAAACATACAGCCAGAGTTACAATAAAATAGTTTAGATTAAAGCGCAGTCATGGCTTAAAAGGCCCAGTCAAAGACATCCAACAGCCCAAAAGACCTGTAGCTGTTGTTGAAGTTAAAGGTGATTCTACAAAGTAATGATTCATATGCACTCCACACTTCTCCCATATTTATTAAAAATCCAAAAGGCAGGTTTCATTTTCCTTTCTCTTAACAAAAATCCACTACTATGTGTTGCTCTATCACATAAGCCCCCAATATAATACATGTGTGAGTTTGTGGTTGTAGCATGACAGGTGAAAGCAGTGTTTTTTAAATCCTGCTCCTCAAGGCTTACTGCCCTGCATGTTTTAGATGTTCCTTTGCGTCAGCACACCTGATTTGCGTTGGGAAACATCTATAACATGTAGGGCAGTGTGCCATTAGGACCAGGGTTGATCTATGGAATAGAGTGATAAAGTTTTCTTTCGGTAATGGTACACTTTAGCACCTAGCGTGCCTTTGCAGAGAGAGAACACGCAAATAAATGTGAAATTTAATTGTATATTAACAAACGAAAACAAGGGAATAGAACCCAACTTTGTGTTCAGCAAGACAAGTTCACCTGAATGGCAGCTGGATATGGGGAGAGAGCAGTGGAACCCAGATTGCGTCCCAGGAGGGGGTTGAGTGGCGTGCTAAGTGAAGTATGGGTAGCACGCCAGTACGCCTCCAGGTATTCTGCCAGGTGTTCGCAGGCATCTTCAAGCTGGTTCTCATCCAAAATAATGTCAAACATCTCCTATGGAGGCAGAGAGAGAGAGGGGAATGTTGCAGGTGCATGCAAATTTCCTCACTCTTGGTTGCGGAGATAAAATTAATCACAGTATTTGCTCCTCTTTTGGATTTAAGAGCGCTTAAAGTTTACTTACAGATGGACACTGGGCTAGTTTTTCTGCTGCAACAAGCTGCACGTTCAAGTGTTTGCTTTGAGATTTCCCTCGTGATTTGATGAGACGCTGCAGGACCTGTTGACGCATTTTAAGTCAGAGAACACAATTAAACTTATCCAAATATGGAAAAAAAAAATACAAAGAAACAGCAACTAGAAAAATTCATGTCACAGTTCAGGGTTATTTTGGTTCGTGTTGGATTTTGGATAATTATTTCCTTGGTGTTCTGTTATTATAGTCGCGATCACGCTTCTTTAAGTTTATTCCTTAGCTTCGGTTTATAGTTACCTTCCCCAAGAAGGCTGTTGCCTTGGCATTGGTTTGCGCTCTCCAAGTGCTTTCCTAGTTTTTTCTTGTATCTTATTGTGCATATCCTTAGATTTTATTTTTGTTTACTTCCATTCAGCCTCCTTGGTTCATTAGTGTTTAAATTTACTTATTTAGCTTCCCTGCTACATTTTTTCTACATTTATTTCCTTCTAGTTCTTCATTGTTAAGTTTCTGTTATTGCCTCCACCAAGGAGGTTACGTTCTCGCCAGGGTTTGTTTATCTGTTAGTTAGCAACTTAACTAAAAAAGTAATAGGTGGATATTGATTACATTTTCAGTAAATGTCTGCAATGGGACCAGGAACAAGTGATTAGAATTTGGGCTGATTGGATTTTCGTGAATAACTACTGAACTAATATTGATATCAGTGTGAATCCAGCTACTAAAGGTACTGTTTTCATGGTCAAGAAATCTAAAAAAGTTAGATCACAACACCGGGGGGGGAACTGAGCTGCCTTGGCAGATGTCTGTGCCCTCTGAGTGCTTTTTTAGATACTAGATATTTTAGCCATGTTGTGCCTGCCACCTTGTGTCAGGACCATGTTTCCTTGTTGGATTCTCCCTCATGTTCACTATGTTCTGCGGCACCTGTGGCCTATCCACAAGCGTTTGGTTTTACTTTCTATTAAATTGACAATGAGACTACCACATTCCACAGGCGACCTGTCCAGAGTGTACCCTGCCTCTCGCCCAATAACCGCTGTAGATAGGCACCAGCTCCCCCATGACCCTGCAAGGATAAGAGGTAAGATAGGAGAGATGGATGGATGGATGGATGGATGGACTATTCCTGTCTGCACTTTGGTCGGATCCCAATGCAAAATCAGGTTTGGTAAAATATAATTAGTCAAGTTGTTTTTTTAGACTTTTCCACATTTTGTCAAATTCCAACCAAAAACCTCAATCTATTTGTTTAGGATTTTATGTGTTAGACTAACACAAAGTAACATATATTTCTGAATTGTTAAGAACATTTTAGAAATTTTGCAAAACTAAAAACAAGCAAAAAAATACAACTAAAGATCTGAAAAGTGTCGCATGCATTTATATTTAGTGCCCTATGACCGTATACCCCAAAATAAATCTCTATGCAACCAACTGGCTTCAAAAGTACCAATCACACACCAAACAGGTCAGCAATTAAGTCCTCTGGATGCTGAAAGCAAGCTGTGGACATCTTGTGGAGCACTAGTTATACTAGTTATTTGAAAAAGGGAGAGAGAGCACAGCAAAACTACAAACCTACCAAAACATGGTTGTTTATGTCGACTGAAAGACTGTGCAAGGAGGGCATCATAGAGAGTGGCCAAGACGGGCAACATTTAGAGAGGAGGAGATTTTGTTGATAGAAAGGTGCCTCTTAATTAAAAGTGGCAAAAATAAAACTTTTGTTTATAAGAAAGCCCTTAAGCAGTCTCATTTGAAATGTGCCACAAGCTATATAGACGACAGAGCAGAGACATGGAACAAAGCGGTTGAACCTTTTCCTCTACATCCAAAACACTTTGTGACTGATCACCATGAACACCATCAAATCAAATTGTTTTTATAAAGCGTTTTTCATACAAAATAGCATCTCAAAGTGCTTTACAGATTAAGATGACCCCACATAACCCCCACAGAACAAAAACATGATCACAGTTATACCCTCCCTCCTCCCAACCCATCTCCCATGTACGCACACACTTAAAAGCAACAGCAAACAAGGACATTGGGCTGAGAACAGATGAGCCAGGTAAGGAAACGCCATCAGGGGAGCCATCTGCACCGGCAGCGGCAGATCGACAGCAACAGCCGAGCCACCGACCCAGGGTGCCCAGCGGAGGAAAGGCTGAGACCCCCACCTCCACCCAAGCTCCACCTGGAGAGTACCAAGACAGCCACAGCCGAACCACCTCTCCCGAGGCAGAGGGCTCCCATAGAGGAAGCACTGGAAGAAAGATTAAAATAACAGGTTAAAATATTAAAATAAAGAGTAGATAAATATGAGATTACATAGTAAAACACTGATAAAATTTAGAATTATTCAGTGTAAAACACTGATAAAATTTAGAATTATTCAGTGTAAAACATTGATAAAATTTAGAATTATTCAGTGTAAAACATTGATAAAATTTAATCAAGTAAAACATGCAGAACATTTAAGCAGATATTAATAAATAATGAATTAAAAGCTCGGCTAAAAAGGTGGGTCTTGAGCCTGCTCTTAAAAACATGAACTGTGGCCCTGGGGTCCTCTGGCAGCCAGTTCCAGAGGCGAGGGCCAAAAAACTGGAAAGATGCCTCGCCATGACTGTGTGTCCTGACTTTTGAGGTGACAAGGAGACGGCTGCCAGAGGAGCGCAGACCGCGAAGATTCATATGGTAAAAGCCGTTCAGAACGATAAGACAGCTCAAGACCATTAAGACACTTAAAAACCCTTAAAAGAACCTTTAAATCAATCCTAAAAGATACGGGGAGCCAATGCAATGAATTTAAAACAGGTGTAATGTGCTCCCGCCTCCTGGTCTTCGTCAGGACACGTGCTGCTGAATTTTGTAGAAGTTCTAAACCCGAGATACTCTTTTTGGGAAGACCAGAAAGCAGGGCATTACAGTAATCAATTCTACTGGTGATAAAAGCATCAGTGTCTCCGTATTGGCTCGGGACATTAATGCATGCCCCACAATGAAGCATGGTGGTGACACCATCAGGCTGTAGAGACATTTACTCAGGAGGGTTGAATACTAACGCAAGTCATGCTTCTCTTTTTTTTTTATATCTTATTTGTAAAAAAAAAAAAAAAAGAAAATCTGAAAACGATGTCATAGTTTTTCAGTTTATTTCTGTTTTCTGTTTATGACACATACTGTATTTGATTTGCCTTCCGCTTCACAATTATGTGCTGCCTTGTGTGGCCGTCTAAAATGTAAAGTCCCAAATAAAATTTGCTTGTTTGAATGTAAATGTGGAAAGTTTTTAGATGAATGAATTTCAAGGCACTGTTGTGTTACAAATACACAGTGCTACACATAGTGTCCTGCTTGCAGTCTTACCTTAGGAGATGACACCTTAACATGGACAATAATGGGAGCTAATGACGTCTTGATAAGCTGTCCTGGGTGATTAATGGTGTCTGCATCCAAAATCACTAGCTGTAGAGATCTGGCCAACTCAAAGATCCTTTCTATTTCACTCTGGACCTCAGCTACAAGAAAATAAGAACATACACCAGGGCTACTATGAACAAGTAGGAATATGAGACTAAACACAAGACTTTAATCTGCTCAAACACGGACAAGACATGCACATCATTGAGTGAGTCAGTTCCTGTAGCTTTACCGAGGTTGGAGCGGGTGTTGGATCTCTCAATGATGGCCCGTTTACTGGGGTTGTTAAGTACTGACCTCTTGGCCAATGATATATCGGCGGTAACCCTCGTGATGGATATCCTTCAACAAGGCAAAAAAAAAACACATGGATGAGCACCGGCAGCCCAGCGACAACATAATGACAGACAGGTCTTTGTTGTTGCCCGCTCACCTCCCATCAAACCTGTGCTTCAGGAAGTCAAACAGCGCTTTCTGCATCATATCTGTCACCTACAGCCATGAGTCAGAGAGATGGGAGAGGAGAAAAGTGAAAATACTGGAGGATGACAAAAGAGGAAATAGCCGATATGGTCAGTACTGTCAAAAAGTATTGTTTTTTGTTTTTTGTGTCATGCTAAAATGTCAGATTATTGAACACACTTTATATAAGAAATAACATGTTTTCATATGAGGATTTTACAAACCATCTAACAACATGAAGTAGACTAAAGTTGTCAAAGAGCCAAACAACAATCCCTGATCTAAAAACAAAAACCCCCTCAACAACAGATGAGGACATACGTCACCATCATCCGTCAGTCTGGAATGGATTACAAAGCTATTTCAAAGCCTTTGGGACTCCTGCAAACCACTATAAGAGTAAATATCCACAAGTGGAGAAAACATGGAGCAATGAAGAGAGTCGTTACCTAAACAAGAATACATCGACATCTCATCTTGAAGGTAAAAAAATAACCCATAACAGCATCTGAAGCAGTGCAAGTCTCACATGCCTCAGCTCAGGTCAGTGGGAATCATTCAGCAATAAGAAATAGGCTAGGCAAAAATTTAATTCAAAGGAGAGCTCCGACACCAAAAAAGAACAAAAAGGCCTGTCTCACATTTGCCAAAAATCACCTTGATCATCCCAAGACTTTTAGCAAGTTAAGATCAGTTATCTTCATCTCCTAAAAAGGGCCGATTTATTTCGGGTTGTTTTTTTATCCCCCCAGATAAATGAAACATCATTTGCTTCCTGTGTTTATTCAGATCACGTTTGTCTGCTTGCAATTAATTAGATCGTCTGACATATTTTAGACAAAAAAGCCACAGCAGAAGAAATATTTATTTTAATATTCCTCACAGCACTGTAGTTAAAGTTAAATCCGGCAAATATCAATATGCAATTATATCTATAAAAGCTTACAATATTCATCCTATCATACTTATACTATGTTAAAAATGCAGCAGAAAATGGACAGAATGATCCAATTATTACTTCTGATGTGAATTCCAATAAACCAGAACGTTGCATTACACACTTCATCGAGCTGGAGCCTCCAATGTGGAAAGAATTTTGAAGAAAGTGATAATGAGCTGCAATGAATTGTCAGCAAAGCCAATGCGCAAGAGAGTAATTGTAGCAATAACACTGCAACTTTTAATATAACCTTTGCTGATGGCTCTAAGTGGCATTTGATTGTTTGGTTTGAATTAAAAATCCAAGCTCAAGACAGATGATCAACAATCAAATGGAAGAAAAAGAACCACAGAGAAGCTCTATTGGAGGGACAAAATGCAATATTCTTATAAATGCTAATGCCTAGTTTAGAGTTTAAAAGATGGTGGTGGACAGCTCTGTCTCCATATTGCTTAGGATAAGGACAATGCAATTAAGAACGAGGACAGTCCCTTGCGTATAAACAAAATAATTTCATGCCAATTGGACGTAAATTCGGTAGGATTGATTGAAACATTGGTTCAAATATTGTGACCCATTTTGTCAGGTTAGAGAAGAGATCCGAGGATCAAAGAACACTTTTTTAATAGTGTTCTTGGACTGGCTTCAAAGAATACTATTTTAACCATACGACCTAATCGGAACTAACCAAACCTCTTCCACATGATGAAATAGGATGGCAAGATGGTATAACTACAACATTTCAAGAAATTTAAAGGCAGCCTGCCATGTGGTGTGTGTCAGTCGTACCCGAATCAGAGGTTCTGTTGCCATGTTAAGTCCAGCAGGAGGGATGGATTGAGCGTCGACCCTTAAAGAGCTAAAGAAGCAAGTAGTTTGTGCCTGTCTGCATGTCAGTGTGATGAAAACGATCCAAAAAGGGTGTTGATGTGTCCACGCAAATCCATAATGATGGTCTTTATGTTGATTACACAATCTTGTGTGGGTCAAAGGTCATGAATGAGTCTGCTAATATGATGCAGCTGTTTGTAGGTGTCAGCAATTTTGCACTCAGACGCATTGACTACTAATTACATCGACTATAGAGCACTGTTTTGGTGAAATGATCTGGGGCTGATGTTGGGCTGACCAATCAGACGTGCGCTCTCTGTTGCGTTTGTTGGGTCCTCGGTCGGAGAGCCCTTACGTTGGCGGATAATGGCGCTGCGTGTCTCCGCACCTCCGCAGAGAGAGAAGTATAAACTAGGCTTAAGACAGAGACCAGAGAATAGGAACCATCCAACTTGTGGGTCTACCTCAACTAACTGACAGAATCCAGGGTTAGTTATAAAAGGCAAGAAAATCATCCCCTCAGCAATCTTTCTTTTAAAAAAACTTAGCTTTTGCATATAATGTGAACTACAGTTGAACTTTCAAGTAACTTTAACTTACTCCATTCAGTGTTTTAAAAATGAGCTTAAATGCTCATTTTAACTCAGACGTTAGTTTTAGCATGTTGGCTATCACTAACATGAACTTACAGTGGCTTGCAAAAGTATTCTGCCCACTTGAACTTTTCCACATTTTGTCACATTACAGCCACAAACATGAATCAATTTTATTGGAATTCCACGTGAAAGACCAATACAAAGTGGTGTACACGTAAGAAGTGGAACGAAAATCATAAATGATTTCAAACATTTTTTACAAATGAATAACTGAAAAGTGGGGTGTGCGTAATTATTCAGCCCCCTTTGGTCTGAGTGCAGTCAGTTGCCCATAGACATTGCCTGATGAGTGCTAATGACTAAATAGAGTGCACCTGTGTGTAATCTAATGTCAGTACAAATACAGCTGCCCTGTGACGGCCTCAGAGGTTGTCTAAGAGAATGTTGGGAGCAACAACACCATGAAGTCCAAAGAACACACCAGACAGGTCAGGGATAAAGTTACTGAGAAATTTCAAGCAGGCTTAGGCTACAAAAAGATTTCCCAAGCCTTGAACATCCCACGGAGCACTGTTCAAGTGATCATTCAGAAATGGAAGGAGTATGGCACAACTGTAAACCTACCAAGACAAGGCCGTCCACCTAAACTCACAGGCCGAACAAGGAGAGCGCTGATCAGAAATGCAGCCAAGAGGCCCATGGTGACTCTGGACGAGCTGCAGAGATCTACAGCTCAGGTGGGGGAATCTGTCCATAGGACAACTATTAGTCGTGCACTGCACAAAGTTGGCCTTTATGGAAGAGTGGCAAGAAGAAAGCCATTGTTAAAAGAAAACCATAAGAAGTCCCGTTTGCCACAAGCCATGTGGGGGACACAGCAAATATGTGGAAGAAGGTGCTCTGGTCAGATGAGACCAAAATGGAAAACGCTATGTGTGGCGGAAAACTAACACTGCACATCACTCTGAACACACCATCCCCACTGTCAAATATGGTGGTGGAAGCATGATGCTCTGGGGGTGTTTCTCTTCAGCAGGGACAGGGAAGCTGGTCAGAGTTGATAGAAAGATGGATGGAGTCAAATACAGGGCAATCTTGGAAGAAAACCTCTTGGAGTCTGCAAAAGACTTGAGACTGGGGCGGAGGTTCACCTTCCAGCAGGACAACGACCCTAAACATAAAGCCAGGGCAACAATGGAATGGTTTAAAACAAAACATATCCATGTATTAGAATGGCCCAGTCAAAGTCCAGATCTAAATCCAATCGAGAATCTGTGGCAAGATCTGAAAACTGCTGTTCACAAATGCTGTCCATCTAATCTGACTGAGCTGGAGCTGTTTTGCAAAGAAGAATGAGCAAGAATTTCAGTCTTTAGATGTGCAAAGCTGGTAGAGACATACCCTAAAAGACTGGCAGCTGTAATTGCAGCAAAAGGTGGTTCTACAAAGTTTTGATTTAGGGGGCTGAATAATTACGCACACCCCACTTTTCACTTATTTATTTGTAAAAAATGTTTGGAATCATGTATGATTTTCGTTCCACTTCTCACGTGTACACCACTTTGTTAAGGTCTTTCACGTGGAATTCCAATAAAATTGATTCATGCTTGTGGCTGCAATGTGACAAAATGTGGAAAAGTTCAAGGGGGCCGAATACTTTTGCAAGCCACTGTACTTCCTTCAGTGAGTTCATTTTAGCTATCAATTCAAAATTAGCTAAAAATGGTAACTATAGTTAACGCTAGCATCTGGGCAATCACTAGCATGTTGAATAACTGTGACTTACTCTATTCAGTATGTTATTTTTAGATTTTATGTCAAAATTAGCTAAATTGCTGATGTTAGCTAAAAAGCTATCTGTAGCATTTTGGCTATTACTGGCATTTTGACTAAGATCATCTTACTCCATTTGATATGTTAATTTGAGCTTTTATGTCACAATCAGCTGTAATGCAAGTATTAGTTAAAAAGCTATCATTAGCATGTTGGCTATCACAAGGATGTTGAGTCAATCAATCATTGACATCAAGGTACTCTACTCTGCTAATAGCAAGCTAAAATTGCCATAAATTGTTTATTAGCTAAAGTGCTATAGGAAGCATGCTGGCTAACATTAATCTACTCCATTCATTATGTCAACTGTAGCTGATAAGTAAATTTTGAAACTAATGACTTTAGTTGACACTAGGGTTGCCAATTTTCTCTCAGCCAAATACGGGACAGTTTTGGCATTTGGGAAAAAAAACAAACAATAAAAAAGAACTAATGAACACAACCGCAGAAGGGTATAATCTCAAGATTTTTATCTAAATATGCAGCTCGCATGGACACATGGATACAATACTGGTGGGACAGTTAGAAATATTCTAAATCCTGTATACATTTCAGCACCTAAACAGTAGTATTGTGTATCCTCAGACATATGCATGAATAAACCTCAAAATAAATTCAGTTTTAACATGAATAGCAGGTAACAAATGAAAGAGGCATCAGATATCATGTCCCACCATGTCTAATTTTTCTATGGATACTCTTTTTGTCGCTCCTGACTGACTCAAGCATGCTTTTGTCCTTTACAGCCTATACAGCCAGAGTAAAGTCCTTGCATGCCATGTCACAGTTCACAGTTATTAGAAGTTCATTTTTGAACAGTTCAGTGGTGCATCTGTTTCTGGAGTCTGACCATTTAGATAAAATCCTCTCAACAAAAGCATTTGAGCCTGGCACACTTAGGACAAATGAGACGATCTTGAACATGTTGTTCAAGAAGTTCAAGTATTTCCAAAACAGCTCCCAAATTCATTCCACAAACCGACTCCACTCAAAGTTTTGATTTGATGTCACTAGCTGAATTGGCGCATGAAATCTGTCCTCTATGAAATCTGACTGCCATCTATTGGTAGGAGTGTAATAGCAACGTAAACATTCAGAGGAAACACATAAGCAGCACTCACTATAAGGGACAAGTCACTTCCCGTATGGGACAAGCCTAATTAGATAAATGTACGGGATGTCCCGGCTAATACGGGACAGTTGGCAACTCTAGTTGACACTAGAGAACCAGCTTATTCATTTAAACCCAGATAGCCTATTAGCTACTACATAGTTTAAGGCAAACTAGCTAGCCTTGTTCACACTTAAATGTAAAACATAATAATATACTTCTCACAAAAAAGAAAGACAATTTTGTGCTTCTTTGATATTTGTTTTTAGTTTAACAATGCTTCAAGACATTAAATATTATACAGCTTGTTTAAGGCTTGTTTATCTCTCCTAAATGGCACCACATTAGTATTAAAATGCATTTGCGGGTTGAGCAGCAGTGTATATGGGATGCCCCTATGAAAAACTTGCCAATTCCTCTATGCCATTCCCATACTATTTTTGAAAGCGGTAGTGTGAAGGTGTGGGGTGGCAACATCCCTTACCAAAAAAACAAGGCTCGTCATCATTGGAGGCAATCTCAACCCTCCCCTACCAAATGTCAATCTGCAACCCCATAGAGAGCTGTTTATCAGAGACTACCGGCTAAATTTGTGAGTAGAAAGGATGGAAAGGCCTGCTCGCATTTCTGACATGACCCCAATTAACTCGTGGGATCAGATTGGGGATACTGTTCATGCAAGAGTGACCTACACCAACACACTGGCCGACGGGTGACTGAAGCTGGCTGAACGTTTAGGGAGCTATCCCACAGCAGTGTGTAGGGTTGGGCGATGTCCCCCAAATTGGCAGTTGACATCGCGATGGACGATGTTATCGTTGCCTCGGGGGGGGACTTTTTTCTTTTTTTTTTACTAAATCTCTTTACATAGGCCTAAAATTGTTTATTTATTTATAAAGTAAGAAAAACCTTAATTTCGTAAACTGTACTTTCGCTATTTTACTACACTAATACATTATAAGTTGTAATACGTCTTACGTTTCAACTTGTAATACATTTCACGCAGCTGCGTGAATCACTGAAAGAAAGAAATAATGAAGTGGCCACTTAAATGGGACCCACTGTACTCACCCAGGCTTTTTAATACGTGGCACTCTGTTGCACGTGAGGGAAAAAAAAAAGAGACTGATGAACCGAGCTGTAAAGCACTACAATGTATTTTTGTGGTGGACCAGTCACTGATGCCAAAAAGTTAAAAAAAGAAATAAAACTTGACGCCCGGATTTTGTCCTCAGTCACCCATAAGGAAGGCAGTCAGGATCTACCTACTACTCTAGGTCGTTCTCCTCCCAGGTAACAGCCTCTACGGCGATCCTTGCTCACTTCATAAAACAGAGGTGAAACGGTACTCATAGGCGAGGCAGCGCCTGTCTGCCGCTCGCAGTTTTGCTAGAGACATGTGCGCGAGTCATCGCTCGCGGTGTTCCGGGCAGTGGGTTTTGCTGTCTTGCCTCAACTCCTTTCATGTGCAGCCTAACAACTTTTTGTGCACAAGTTTTTGCGCACCTCCAACAAAGCAGCTGATTGCTGCGCTTCCCCTCCTGACTAATCCAGATAAGTTCAGTTTTTCCTTACAAATGGGGCACCATTTAAGATGACATTAACAAGCTTTTCAATGGTATAATATTTAATACCAAGAAGCATTGTTACAACAAATAAATAACTGACCAAATACACATTTCATTACTTTGTTTAGAATTTTGTCTTAAAAGAAACTGATACATGATTCAGAGCAGGCAACACTGTTTCTGACTTTGCCAACTCTCCCCTCAATTTACTCAAATTAGCTTGATGGTTGCAAAAGTTTCATGGGGCCTTTATGTTGTTTGTGATAGAGCATGGAGCACTTGCAAGTGCAATGACTGGAAGTGTGAGTGCACGTCTAGTAGGCTACACATCTTTACTTTTAATAGATTGTTTGTGATTATGCTGCTTATGTATGCTTAGAGAAAAGTTTACAGCAACAGAAGGTCAACTGTATCGGAGGCTGACATACTACACAAGTCTCCTATTCATCGTCACCTACTCAACCAGCAAAAGCAATAGTTCTAGCAACAAATATACATTTTGTCTTCTCTACCTTTACTTTGGGACTGACTCATCACAGAGAAACAACAAAACCAATAGGAAAAGACGCCTGATGGGGAAAAAGATTTAGGATTTCTTACCACCCAGACACTTCATTTCAAAACCCGTAGCATGGTTCACATTATTCTCTGTTTCTAATTTCGATCCGTGCTCCACTTTTTCAGACTGATGCAGTTTACCCAGAAGGTTGTTGCCAAGGCAACACCAGAATGGGAGGCGAGGAGCGTGATTCCATGACAACTGACTTCAATGCTCCCGTCACCTTTCTGGGTATGCATTTCCTACTGATAATAAGTGAGCAGATTTGATTTTTATGTTATGTTTGTGAAAGCCAATGAACATAAGCTCTCTGCAGATGGAGCACACTGCATGCAATGGCTTAGATTTATCCCATCAGACAGGGGGAAAAAAAGAAAAATTCAGACCTACCTCATAACCTTTCAGAGATGGTCCTACCAGGACCACCGGCCTCATCGACGGAACCACATCGTATGGAGGGACGTGTTCAGCCTGTAGTGGTGAGAGCACACAGCCACTGTCAAATTACATAAATGTCATCTAAGCTCTCCAACTCCCCCCAATATCCTTCCGATAAAAATTTTTTTCAGACGTGGCTATTTTGTTTTACTACTTGGCTCCAATTAAATCAAATGATCGGGACAAATGTCCCTATGTATTTTTTTGCCATTATAAAACCTCACAAAATTAAGTCAGCTCAAAAAAGTCTTTTTACTTCTAATATAATGCATTAGTTTAGCGATGTTGCAGAAAGAAACAATGTGTTAACTCAAATTTGATTACCTCACATTAAAAAATCTGCTTTGCTCTGCAAAAGTATTCAAACATTTTGAACTTTTCAAATGTTGATTAATTATAAAAAATAAGAATTTTATTATATATATGGGTACTCTGTCTTCCTCCCATAGTCCGAAGACATTAGATGGAATTAGATCAACATTCCATTAATTACATTAAAATTCGTTGTAAGTTTTTTTGGGGGGGTATATATAAAATATATATTGAGAAAATGATTCACACTTACCACTTTTTGTTTTTGCTTTCCTGAAATAAAAAATTGTTAGAAAATGCAATTAGATGCACTGCAAAAACAGCTTCATACTAGTCACATAAGAGGAATGGGAACACCATCAGAGCAAAAACAGAGACAATTAAATTCAGCATTGAAAGGAGGATAAATGTTTTTGCTTCTTAAACCCAGTGGGTAGAGTACCTATGTTGACTGACCTGCTGAGTTTGGGTTTGGTTTGAATGTGCCTGACACCATATCTCCCAGGCTGGAGGAGGAGTTTGCACTGGATTTGCTGCTGCAAAGATGAACGTATACAGGAGAAGAAAAGAGAATTTCCATGTGCATTTGTAAAAAAAAAAATTACAGTTAGAATACATTTAAATCACAAGAAGATCTTTTCCGTAAACACTTCTTTAAATAGTTTAAATAATTATGAATTGAGATTAAAATAATGAAAGCATTCAGTGTGAAACATGAATATAAATTCTGCTAAATAAATAATATGCAGAAATAAAGAAGAACAAAGTATTCTGGGTTTAGATTAGTCATCACATTAGTCAACAAACCTGGGTGTTCATTGCTTAGCAGTGCCGGAGTTTATTAAAGATACTGAACTCTATTTTTTGGAACAAATGGCTCACAAAGCAAAATGATCTGAGCTGCCAAGTCTTTTATCTAGCAGCATCGTCTCAGCATCACTAATCATCTTGTTGGTTAAAACCCAACAGTCCCATCTGATGGAAAAATCTGCAATGGCTGCAGTCCAGGAACACCTCAGGGAGAGGCTGGACCACACAATACAACTTGGCAGTTATCCAGCTGACTTCTTGCTTATATGTGTCGGTTTCACTGCCAGCCTAGCTACTCATCCCTGAAGTGTTTCTCCCCTAAACACAAACCCAACGCACCCTTTCCTTCAAACTCTTCATGCCCCTTGCTATCTGTCTCCTTAACACCCGCTACTCTTGATGTCTCCACTCATCTGATGCTCACCTATGGTAGCGTCCTCTTTTCTGCTCCTGCTGAAGCCGGATGTTTTCCAGCTTCAGCGGGCTGGGGATGAAGCCGATGTCGCAGCCTTCTTTCACCAGGCGGCCGATCCACCAGTCGTTGTTGTACTTCTGCAAAACGAAAAGAAAAAATAAGTTAGAAAAAAAAAAAAACATCTAATTATTATAATTCTGTTTTTATTCAGAGCAATGAATACAATATTCACATAAAAACACATAAACAAATGAGTCTTATTTTTTAGATAATATCCATTTTGAACTGTCAAATAAACATAGTAGAAAGACTGCTTAAGCCTGAAAAAGTGAAGCCTGAAATAATTTTTTTTAAAGCAATCTTTGTGTTCAAACAAATGTCAACTGATATTGTGACTTTATACAGTTCTTCAAGTCCATAAATCCTATTAGGATTGTTCTTCAACTGTTTTAAGTCAGCATTGTGTGGGCATTTGTAGTTGTGAGGACATTTTGCCTGGTCCACACAATGTTTAACAAGCTATTAAACTCTACTAGTTAGGTTTAGAGGTATGGTGTAAATTAGGTTTAAGTTAAGGTTAGGGTTAGGCATGTATCACTAATAGTTAGGTTTAGGGAAAGTGTCTGGGTTAGGCATAGTAAAATCAATGGAAGTCAATGCAATGTCAACACAAGTATAGCAAGACGTGCGTGTGTGTGGGTGTGTGTGTGTGTGTGTGTGTGTGTGTGTGTGTGAGGAATCCATTTGGTCAGAAAATTGCACGTTATAACATCCATACTCCTATTTTATGACAGATGATGCTTACAGTAGCTTTATTTTTAGTTATACAAAGCTTTAATTAAAAAAACATCAAGCCAAAAACATAACCAAACAATCCATCTAACTATCTTAAAGTGTTTATTATAAAAGTATTGTTTGCTTGAAACTACAGTTTGGAATAAATTAAATCGTCCACAGGTAAATCATGTGAAGCGTACCTCTTTGATGTGGAGGAAGTCCTTGGCATCAAAAGAGACAGCTGTGCCGGGCACAGGAACGTCCTCATCCAGTGCTCCGCAGTAACTGACATTGGTCCTCACAGCAAATGCCACTCCTTTACTCTGTAGCGTAGAAGAAAATAACAGCTTATTATTTTATATATTAGTTATTACAACTCACCTGATTGAATACGGGTAAATTGAAGTCACAGCGGGGGCACAGACACAGTCTGTTTCTGCAGAGCTGGCTATTTCACCACTAGTGTGCCCATCCAGCTGGAGCATTGACACATGCAGCCAGCTTGCCGCCCAGAGAGGGGTGAGGAGGAGCTATTTCAGTCCATCTGACAATGGTTGCAACGAGAAAGCAGCGGCACTGATCACAACAGATCCGCTGGACACTCCAGGGCTGCAGATCTCATTCCACGGCCAGAAAGCTCAGATAATACAGAAATAGATCCCCGTTTACAATGACTACTGACCCTGCTGTGTAGACTTGCTAGTGTTATTGTAGCTAAAACCGATTTGGTGAGGAAACAGTGGGTGCTGTCAATCCCATTTGTATAGTTAAAATAGGATTAAATCATTTGCAAATCATTTAATTCATCCAACAAATAATCGATTTGAATTTTATACAAACCAAAGGCTTCAAAAGAGGAAGCCTTTAGTTTGGAGTCCCCCCAAACGCTTGATTGGGTTTGTGAAAAATTCCCAGCCAAGCTAACCTTTGCCCTCTCAAGCTGAACGGTGGCCTGCTGCTCCCTCTCCTGCCGGCCGCTCTCCTTCTCCTCCTCCAGGGACACATCTGAGTCAGACGGTCGGCTTGTGTAGGAATCAGCTGAGCCCTGTCGAGCAAGCAGGAAGAGAAAGGGAACCAACCTGTTACTGAAACCAAATAAAGGTAAAGAATTATTGAAAAAAATAGAAAACCAGCTTAATAGCACTCTCACTGTGACACAGAGTACCCCAGACGTGGTAATAAACGATTGTGTTGCTTTGAATGAATCAAAAGTGGTCGACTGCAAATAGATCCATGACCTGACAAGAACCATTTATTAAAATGAATACAGACTAAGCAATGAGTAGGAGTATTAATGTGTTTATGTGTTAGGACTGTTTTTTTTTTTATTGTGATTGGTTGTATTATTTCTCATATGGCTTTAAAAGCAAACAGAAAGAAGATGAAACAAACCAGATTTTTGCCAGCCTTTAAATCCAAAACACCTTATCTGATTCATCAAACAATTACTTCAGTCCTTTTCAATTTGCTGTTCCTCATCATCATTCTGCACAGAACAAAAATTGCTTCTTTTTTGGATTTTAAAGTGCTCGTCACATCATTTTTCATGTATACTTCATTAAAATCATCATATACAATACAACCGAAATATGATAAACTTTTTGCAAAAGTGTGTATGGAGACTGGCTCATAATTTGAATAGCGCGCCATTGAAAACTCAATCATTTCTGACCCTTGGGAAGGAGGCGGAAGTGACGCGATTGGTAGTACGCTGTCGGAGAGAAAACTAACTGTTGGCATTGTTTGTTGGTCAATTTTTATCCAAATTTGATCTTCATTTTTGAAGCAATTCCACATCGGGGTGTAGTAGGGTATTGTCTCAACACCAGAGAAGCCAGGTTAAACCTGTTTAGATTTCCTAAAGTATCAGTTCGTCGAGAAGATTGGGCAAAAAAAAAAAAGTGTGTCAAACCAGAGACAAATGTTAACCAACAGATGCATTGAGGCTGTGCTCGGCACACTTTGAGGTAAGCTAAAGTAAAGCAATTCACCATCAACATTTGTAATGCGAACATTATATAATGATAATAATAAAATATTATTAAATGCAATCAATGCAAAAAATATAGATCTAATGTATTCAGTAGATTAGACGTGATCTAGATCTACTGTCTGAATCAATCACTCAGCCTTACTTGAGAATAATGACATTCTAGATCTATACAGAATCTTTCAATAACAGATAAATTGGGATTTTTCTAGATTTACTACCCCTTGGCGTTCCTATGGGCTGAACATTGCCTAACTCCGGGTTTAAAATATGTCGATCTTCTCGACTAACTTCTATGTACTTATACATATTATAGATCATTGGAAATCTTGTGAGTCTTGTGATTCTAATGGTGTATGCCAATCAAGGATATAATCATAACTGTAGACACAGTGAGCGCTTTTGGCAAACCACCCCCGAGTTATGCCCCACCTTACAAGTAAGCTAAACCCGTCCAATAATGTTTTTTCCTGTGGGGCTCCATCTTTAGGTAACATTAATGATTTCAATCAAACAGTCAATGAGCAAATTCTCAAAAAAAGTTGGAGGAATAAAATATCTTGGTGTCATTTTTGATTGTCTAAAATTCTACAAACAAGTGGAAATGGTTATTAGATTTAAAAAAGCAAACTTGCATTACTTTCGACTAAGTACTAGAGACAACCATTTCATTTTTCTCCACTTAAATTACCAAAAGCAGCACCTACAACAATCAAGCTAAAAAATGATACATAATCTGGTGATGGGTAACCAATATCCATAATTTTTAAAAATCAATTTCTCCTTTTTTGTATACACCAATGAAACCAGGACCTTTTTTCAAAAAACATGATATGGCTTCAAACCCATGTCTGATGGAAATGTTGTAGTTGATTCTTGTTATCATTTTAGTTTGTGATTTCCTTATTAATTCATTGAAAACTGAAAGTAAGTTCCCAGCATCTGGCCATTATTTATTAGGTGAATGCTAGGTGTTTCCCTTCGTTACTTTAGTGACATCAGTTGAGCTGCTTTTTTTGCACCTTCAACCCTTATATCCTATGATATCATCAAAAATCTAAAGAAAAAGTTAAAATATACAAGGACAACAGTTGACGCTGCATGCCAGAAGACGGGATTTTCTGAAAGCAGAGAATCAACACCATTCAACTCATTAACTCTTGCGTCATTTGCACTCAGATGGAGGTGAGAGGAGGGCACTGCTAGGGAGAATCTATTTCAGGCTTCTTAATGGTGCAGCCGTCACTGCTGACAACTGCAGCATCTAAACAGCTCGCCATCCAGGGCATAGCATGCTCAATGGTGTGGAATGATTCCTTTTAACCGAATATCATCAGAAACAGTATAACAATAATCTTTAAATACATTTTAAAAAGCACAAAAGGGAAGTCTATATGGCTGCACCTTGCTGTTCCTAATCACAGCACCTATAGCTGCTTGTTTTACATGTGTCTAAAAAATAAAATAAACATCCACCTCATTTTCTAATATTCTGACCAGTCTGGTTTTCAGAAGAGCTACGTGCAAACAAGAGTATCTTATTAACATTGTGAGGAGCACCAGCACAGGAGAGTTTAAGCCAAATAATGTAATTTTCCATGTACAAAGGACAAAAATGACATAATCAGGACATTTACAGCTTTTATTTAAAGTATTTGTATCATTATCTTCAGATATAGACACCTATGACAAGCTAGAACAGCCTACTTTTTATCATTAATAGAGGCGAATAAGAACAATCCTGGGTTTGTTTTTAGTACAGTTGCCAAACTTACACAGAGTCATAGCTGTGTTGAGCCAACTATTTCCCCCAGCTCTTTCTTAGTAGTGACGACTTTATGTGATTCTTCATAAATAAAATTAATTCTATTAAAAATAAAATCTTTGACATCCTCCCTTACATAATTACTTCTTCCACAGTAAGTAAGGCAGCACCGGAAAGAACTGTAGATCCTCATTTATGTTTGGACTGTTTTGATCCACTCGAACTTTCAGAATTATCAAAAATATTAGCCTCATCTAAACAACTTGTATGTTGGACCCAATCCCAACCAAATTATTTTAGGAAGTGTTGCCTTTGGTTCCTGGCCCCATTTTAAATATGATGAATCTATCCTTAGTAAACGGACACGTACCACAGGAATTTAAGGTTGCTGTAATTAAACCTTTAATTAAGAAATCTTCCCTCGATAAAGATGACTTAGTTAATTACAGACCTATATCTAACCTTCCTTTCTTATCTAAAATCCTTTAGAAAATAATTGCTAATCAAGTATGTGAGCATCTAAACAGTAATGACCTGTTTGAACAGTTTCAGTCAGGTTTTAGAGCTCATCATTGCTAAAACATAAAGTAGCCCGTAGTTATGAAATGGAAGAAAAAAAAAAAAGGTTTCTATGAAATTTTACATAAACACAAATCTAAAATCTTGGCCTATTCTTCTTTATAAAACAGCTCAAGCTCAACCAGACTAGATGGAGTCTCTAGACCATGCCATTGTAGCTCTGGCTGTATGTTTAAGGCTAATTGGCCCTTTATTCTGCTAGATCCATCTTCCCATTTGCCCTGACCTGCTCAGAGGCACAATTTTCATTTTCTTTCAGCTGAAAAAAAATTATTACATTTTATTTAATGTTTCTATGAGTACCCTTGTAGTAGTACAGTGTTAGTACAGTTACTTATTCAAAAAAAACTATAAAACGATATTTAGAAATAGGTCTTGGGGCATGGGCACATCACTGGGGTGATGGGCCTGGGGATGCCGTCCGTCCCCTGCGGCTATTGGTGGGGCGCTGGGATGTTGGCGGTGGAGATTGGCCTAGGGTGGAGGCGTCGCGTGGCGGCCGGCCGCGGCCCCTGCAGTGCCGGGGGCCCCTCGTCGGCCGGTCCCTTGTCGGGTCCCTGCTGGGCGGTGGGGTGCCCCTGGGCCCCGGCTCCCCCGGTCCGTTGACGGCGGGGCCCATGGGCTCGTCACTGCTGCCCTTGCATAGTGGCCGCTGGATGTTCCCCTGGGGTTCTCCTTTGCTCCTCTCTTGGGGGATGCGGTCGGCCCCGCCCGGGTCCGCCTGGGGCTCTGGCGGTCCTTTGGACGTCTTTGCTCCGATCTCCTTCATGTCTGCATCGATTCCTGGGAGACGGATTGATGTCTGCTCACACCAACTATCGAGCACTCTTATGGAGAAACCTTATATGCACCAGAATGCTAACACACACACATAGATGTGGGGTCTCTGGTGTTTAAGGAAATATTCTTGGGCTGAGGTTATCATTACTAGAGCTTGATTAATCGGTACCATGAGTTTTTCTGTGACATTGTTGTTGTATTTTTATATCTATTTTTGTGTGATGTGGTTGTGTAATTCTTAGTTCACAAAGTTTGATTGATTTTGTCGATGTTCCTTTTTCGTGTTTTGTTTTGTTTTTCCCCCTCTCTCTGCCGTCCTGTGGGTATGGAGGCAGACTTCAATGTCTTCCTGTGTTTTCTTTGTTCCCCTTCCTCTCTTGTATTTTCAACTCACCCTCTCTCATGACATTTTGTTTCCTACCTGTCTTCTTCATCTTCCTTCTTTCTTCTCCTTAATTTTCCGTCTCCGTGTCCATAACATCAGGAAATAAAAACCCCAACAATTCATAATAAAGATTTTTCACACATAAATCAAGTGGAGTACTATAGCAAAAGCTGTACTGCTCCGCTTGTGAAAGTAAATCTGTTGGGCTTCTACTTGGTACTCAGACACCAATTCTGAGCTCCACACTGCCAAACAGGACACGTAAAAAATAAAAAATTTAAAAAATTAAATTTAAAAAATTTAAAAAAAGAAATAGAGCTTTCACATTTATTTATTTTTATTTGTTACTTTTTTGGTATGTAGAGGTAACTAGTTAACATCAGATTTACTGAACTACCAGCACCTATCAAACGATCTTACTTCGGTCCACAGGGCAGCCAGAACAACGAGGCGGGGGATGTATGCCTCTTTATAGCATCAGTACAGCAAACCTTTACAAGAAGTGTCTTATCCGGGTACAAAGCGCTCTGAAATTCTAATATTATAAAGCTAATTAGAGCCTTGTACAGTAAGCTTTTGGCTTGATTTGTTGCTGCACGGTGTTCACAAGGTAAATAAGGGTACACAAAGCTCACATACTGTGCCACCAGTTTAAGTGGAGTAGACATTTTCCAGCGCCTCTTCTCACACCTTTCCAGCTCTTTACACATATTTGTGCTCAATAAGTATACATGCAACACCTGCTGTTTCAGTTTAGAATTCTAGAAAGTGCAAGTTCATTTTTGAGATCCCGTCTGATGTGCTTGTCCCTTTTCATATTTGGATAAAATATTATCATATTTAGCCACAGCTGCTGTAAAATTACCACTCATCACAGACACTAATACCCTTGTTTTCTATAGCTATGTGTTGAACGAAAATGTTTTCTTGAATTACTCACACACCATATAAGAGATCTGATCTTAGGTCCAGTTCGATGCGTTCCATCAAAACCTTTCACATGTTGTAGACAATTATCTGGCATTTTTTCACTTCACTTTATATACCAATTTAGGAATCAAAACTTGACAAGGCATCAGTGTGGGATCCTGTAGAAGTAAGACTTAGTTTATGAATTTGGGTTGAAATTACTGTATTTCGGGTTTATTTGGACATTCGCAGCATTATGTTCTGTTGTTTTGTATGCAGTTTTTGGCTTCAGTAGCTTTGTAGATTATAAAGAAGTTCAGCTTAGTATATTATTATGTGAAGAATTTCATTTTGGTGAGTTTGGCCAATTGTTGTGACTGTGTAGTCTGATTGAGTTTGACTTGACCTTTTTGAAGGTGAAAATGTATTTCGCCCCTTTAAAGATTCCATCTGTTTTTGCTTTTTAGCCACACTTAAAGGTTGCACAGGACCCGCATCAACACTAAATGTAACAATAATGAACAAAATAAAACAGGAAATACTACGGTCAGCAAAGTTGTCGTGGCGAGACCTAAGCAGGACCCCCCCAATTATGATAAAAAAGGGTTTTAAATAAAGGGTTGATTTGAATTCTGTTTTTGTGTGTTCTTTATTGAAAGTAGCTAATTAAAGAATAGCATAAAATGTTTAGGGATGCACTTAAAATATATTTTCTACATTTCTTGGATAGGCATCAATAATTATCGATATTGATCAATATGACTTTTCTCTTTATCGATATGCTCTTTTCTATGTCGTCTAGTCCTAATGTACGGTATTGTAGAATATTGTTGAACACTGTAGTGATGCTAGATAGGATACAGTAATAGATATTTAATAGATAGAAAATGCACAACCACTCTGTTTGATATCAGGAGAATGCACACGTAGATACAGTTGTGTGCGAAAGTCAGGGCACCCCTTTAAAAACAGCATATTTTATATATTTAAAAATGTATATTCATATTTACTGTCTCTCTGGTATATGGGAAAAAAAGACAATATTGTCAGGAAACATTAATGCATAGTTACATTTTATTTTATAAATTGAACAAAATTACAAAAATTAAAAACATAATTTTGGCATGTGCAAAAGTTGGGGCACCCTGAGAGTTTCAAAGTTTCAGATTCTTTTTACAAGCTCAGACCTCTACCAGCTCATTGGTCCTGAAGCATGTGTCAACAATTGTCATTAGGGAGTGCCAGCTGGTGCCAATTTGAGGGTTTCTTAAATACGGCGACTCCACAAACCTTGTACAAACACTCAGCAACCATGGGTTCCTCTAAGAAGCTGTGTAAGACAGAAAAAATGAAAGTAACTGATGCCCACAATGCCGGGGAGGGCTACAAGAAGATAGCAAAGCGTTTTCAGCTTGCAGTTTCCACAGTGCGAGGCATAATTAAGAGATGGCAGGTGAGGGGAACTGTGGAGGTCAAGAAGAGATCTGGAAGACCAAGGACACTCTCGGAGAGAACAGCTCGTAGTCTGATCAGAAAGGTAAACCAAAACCCACATTTGACTTCAAAAGACCTCCAGGAAGATTTAGCAGCCTCAGGAGTGGTGGTGCACCCTTCCACTGTGCGCCGATACTTGCACAAACAAGACCTTCATGGAAGAGTCTGCAGAAAAAAACCTTATCTACGACCTCATCATAAAATACAACGTCAAAAATATGCAACAGAACATCTACAGAAGCCTGATGACTTTTGGAAACAAGTGCTGTGGACTGATGAAGTTAAAATAGAACTCTTTGGCCACAATAAGCAAAGGTATGTTTGGAGAAAAAAAGGAGCAGCATTTCATGAAAAGAACACCTTGCCAACTGTTAAATATGGGGGTGGATCCATCATGCTTTGGGGTTGTGTTGCAGCCAGTGGGACAGGGAAACATTGCTCGGGTGGAGGGAAGAATGGATTCAATTAAATACCAGCAAATTCTGGAGGCAAATATCACAGCATCTGTAAAAAAGCTAAAGCTGAAAAGAGGATGGCTTTTACAACAGGATAATGATCCTAAACATACCTCCAAATCCACCATGGACTACCTCAAGAAACGCAAGCTGAAGGTTTTGGAATGGCCTTCACAGTCTCCCGACTTAAACATCATCGAAAATCTGTGGGTAGATCTTAAAAGAGCTGTGCATGCAAGACGTCCTAAGAATATTGCAGAACTGGAAGCCTTTTGCAAGGAAGAATTGGGGAAAAATCCCAAATAATAGAATCCAGAAACTTGTTGTTGGCTATAAAAAGCGTTTACAAGCTGTGATATCTGCCAGAGGGGGTGTTACTAAGTACTGAAGGTACTGATGCTGTAGGGTGCCCCGACTTTTGCACATGCCAAAATTATGTTTTTAATTTTTGTAATTTTGTTCAATTTATAAAATAAAATGTAACTATGCATTAATGTTTCCTGACAATATTGTCTTTTTTTCCCATATACCAGAGAGACAGTAAATATGAATATACATTTTTAAATATATAAAATATGCTGTTTTTAAAGGGGTGCCCTGACTTTCGCACACAACTGTATGTTCCCCCAGTGGTGTAGCCAGAAATTGCTTTTCAGATGGGCCTAACAAAAAATGGGTGGTCCATTCAAACATTTTTGAAATTATGCTTACTTGTAAGTTCCACTGTTGCTTCAGTAGACATGTCTGTATACAACAAAAACCGACAGCAAGTTTTAAACAAACAGCTTAGAACAAAGAACAAAGTACACTACCCTTAGGGTGCTTTCACAACTGTCAGTCCACTGGACTCTGTAGGATTGGAGACCAATTTTGCACCATTGTTGCAACTTTGAGCTGGTGCTGTTCGTGTTCACATTGCACTTTTGACAAACGAACTAAACCTTTTACATGTTGCATATGCGTTAAACATTTTTTACGCATTTTAATCGCACTTTTTTTGCACCGCGGAACGATTCTCACTGGATGAGTTTCGGCGGACCGATTATACTGGAGCACCAACTAGCGTTCATTAGACCATAGACATATATAGAGAGCAGGAATATCCAACACAGTGTTCTGGCATGTTCTCTCACTTCTTCTGCTATTTATTTAATTAATTAATTACATCCTGTAGCAACAGAAGTGCTGCTACGCGATGTAATTAATTCCAGAGTATGACCGGTCCAAGATGGCGGCTGCATTTCTCGTTTCCAGCAGCCAATGCGGCGTCTACTCTCTATATATGTCTTTGCATTAGACAGTTAACAACAAACCACAGTGAACATGGACAAAGAAGCTGATGAGTGGCCCCGTTGATGGGAAATTTGATTGAAATGGAGGAAAGCGTCGATAAGAGCATGGTTGTGTGTTTTCTACAGTAATAGTCAGGGTTTCCAATGTTCTGAATGTACTTGAAAGTATTGTGTTTTACTTAAAAAAACAGTTTACAGAAGGTCTACCCAAATGGTACCTGAATTTCTGAAATGTAGGCTACTATATTTCTAAATATGCTATTGCTAGACTTAATGGCAAAATTGCACTGGTCTGTTGGACTTGGTTGAACAAAAATGAACAATATTTTGTTGCTTTAGCTTATGTATTCAGTCATTATTCAATGGTATACTAAAAATCCATCTGAAAAACTTACTTCTCACTGTTATCAGGTCAAATATTTATATGCGATTAAAATGCGATTAATTTTGATTAATTAATTACAAAGCCTCTAATTAATTAGATTATTTTTTTAATCGAGTCCCGGCCATAATATATATATATATATATATATATATATATATATATATATATATATATATATATATATATATATATATATATATATCAAATCAAATCAAACTTTATTTATAAAGCGCTTTTCATACAAGAAGTTGCATCACAAAGTGCTTTACAGATTAAAATGACCTCACATAAAACCACCTTCCCTTCCCTCCCCCACAGATTTAAAAGCATGGTCACAGTTATACACCCCTCCCCCCAACCCATCTCCCATGCAGACACACAGTTAAAAGAAAAAGTAAAAAAGGACATTGGGCCGAGTGCAGATGAACCATGCAAAGAAACGCCATCAGAGGAGCCATCTGCCCTGGCAGCGGTAGACCAACAGCAGCAGCCGAGGCACCGACACAGGGCGCCCAGTGGAGGCAAGGCCAAGACCCCCATCCCCACCCAAGCTCCACCTGAGAGCACCCAGGCAGGCACAGCCGACTACCGCTCCCGGTGCAGCCCTGAGGTCCTCTGGCAGCCTGTTCCAGAGGTGAGGGCCATAAAACTGGAAAGACGCCTAGCCATGCGTGTGTGTCCTGACTTTTGGGGTGACAAGGAGACGGCTGCCAGAGGAGCGCAGAGACCACGAAGGTTTATATGGTAAAAGCAGTTCAGAGAGATAAGAAGGCCCAAGACCATTAAGACACTTAAAAACCATTAAAAGAACCTTAAAGTCGATCCTGAAATGTACGGGGAGCCAATGCAATGATTTTAAGACCGGTGTAATGTGCTCCCGCCTCCTGGTCTTCGTCAGGACACGTGCTGCTGAATTTTGTAGTAGTTGTAAACCTGATATACTCTTTTTGGGAAGACCAGAAAGCAGGGCATTACAGTAATCAATTCTACTGGAGATAAAAGCATGCATCAGTGTCTCCGTATTGGCCCGAGAGAGAATGGGGCGGACTCTGGCGATGTTCTTTTGTTGATAAAAACCTATTTTAGTAATATTTTTTAAGCGAGGAATAAAAGTCAGCTCAGAGTCAAAAATCACGCCCAGGTTCTTCACTTGTAAAGGGGGATTAAAAGACAGTGATTGTAGTTTTGGTAAAAGTTTCTCTCTCTGAGCCTCAGGACCGATGACTAAAACATCTGTTTTGTCCTGGTTGAGATGGAGAAAATTTTCTGCCATCCAGGATTTAATGTCTAAAATGCAGTTAAAAAGTGCATTCATTGGCCCTGTGTCATCGGGAGACATGGAGATGTACAGCTGTGCATCATCAGCATAACTGTGAAAGTTGACTCCATGTCTTCTGATGACGCTGCCAAGAGGGAGCATGTAGAGGTTAAAAAGCACTGGGCCTAAAATCGAACCCTGGGGCACACCACATGTAATCCTATGGACCCTAGAGGAGCAGGTATCTAAACTTACCATAAAAGTCCTGTCTGTGAGATAGGATGTGAACCATATGTGAACAGCACCAGAAAGGCCAATCTGTTTTAAACGGGTTAAAAGAATAGTGTGGTCTACTGTATCGAAGGCAGCGCTTAGATCCAGTAGAACCAACGCTTTCACCTTCTGTGCATCATAGTTTAATCTAAAATCATTTAAAATCTTTAGAAGAGCCGTCTCTGTGCTGTGGTTCACCCTCAAACCAGACTGAAATTTCTCCAGGACATTGTGCTCATTAATAAAATCATTAAGTTGAATGAAAATTTTTTTTTTAAATTTTGCTTAAAAAAGGTAAGCTAGATACCGGTCTAAAATTGTTAAAATCCTTAAAATCTAAATTGCTCTTCTTCAACATATATATATATATATATATATATATATATATATATATATATATATATATATATATATATATATATATATATATATATATATATATATATTTTTTTTTTTTTTTCTAATTTATTTTGAGAAAGCCATTTATTTGGGCCCTGGGCCAAAGTGCATGGATCTAGGCCCCTCAGGCCCACCCATAGCTAGGCCCCTGGTACCCCCTGTTATCCAAGTTGCACTCATAGTTGTTCACATTGAGGGGGGGAATAGGGGGGCAGAAGAACCTGGAAAGAACCGGTTCCAGGAGGAGCCAGAGAGAACAAAGGAGACTGCAGAGGAAGAATCAAGGCTTTTTGAATTACTGCTCAATCGGAGGAGGTTCTAAACCAGCCACAGCCGCTTATCCTTTGTTTGACTGCTTTTAGATTTTTGTGTTATGGCTTATGTGTCTTTTATTAAAAATGCACAAAGTTTTTGCTTCTCTAGTTTTTGATTATTTCACTAAACCAGATACAAGAACCATCTAGTAAGAATTAATTAAGGAGGCGCATGTCTTCTTGTTAAAGGAGCTAGAGGGAGAATCAAGGAGATGGAGATTTCATTTTTCAGCACGACCTGGCACCTGCTCACAGTGCCAAAACCACTGGTAAATGGTTTACTGACCGTGGTATTACTGTGCTCAATTGGCCTGCCAACTCTCCTGACCTGAACCCCATAGAGAATCTGTGGGATATTGTGAAGAGGAAGTTGAGAGACGCAAGACCCAACACTCTGGATGAGCTTAAGGCCGCTATCGAAGCATCCTGGGCCTCCATAACACCTCAGCAGTGCCACAGGCTGATTGCCTCCATGCCACGCCGCACTGAAGCAGTCATTTCTGCAAAAGGATTCCCGACCAAGTATTGAGTGCATAACTGAACATAATTATTTGAAGGTTGACTTTTTTTATATTAAAAACACTTTTCTTTTATTGGTCGGATGAAATAGGCTAATTCTTTGAGATAGGAATTTTGGGTTTTCATGAGCTGTATGCCAAAATCATCCGTTTTAAAACAATAAAAGACCTGAAATATTTCAATTGTTGTGCAATGAATCTAAAATATATGAAAGTTTAATTTTTATCATTACATTATGGAAAATAATGAACTTTATCACAATATGCTAATTTTTTGAGAAGGACCTGTATAAGACATCACATACAACGCGCTCTGTTAAGGGAAGTAAAAATGCTAGATGTTGGTGTTTGTGAAGCAGTTTTGGCAAGTTTGGCTTGAGCAAACTTGTCACCCGATAAACTATTCAAGTCCAAAACCTCAAAACCCCAGAACCCACTGTGTTCAATGAGGAATAGGGCTACCAGTAATGGATTAGCGCTCACACCTCCAAATTGTGCATAAGCTGGTGTATGGAAGATCAAAGAAAGTTGTAAATTCTTCAGGCTGCAGTTTATATACAAAATATATTTGTGATGCTATTATAGAAAAGCCCTGACCTGGTATGTAACGATGAGGAGGAAGGAAGCTAAGAGGTGGGATAAGGTTAATCGAATAATTTTACAACAAGTGCAGCGTAAATAAAAAGAAACATGTCCGCGTGATCAGCTCAGGGTGATGAGAGAAAAACAGATTTCGGAATATGTGTCCATCATGTCTTGTGACTGCATATATGGTATGGTAACAGAGAGTACTAAATTAGATTAAAAAGAATCCACAAGATGGTACACTTGGACACGTGCTGCGTTCTAGACAGAAAACCCAGCATCTTTGCCTTCTTATGCTGCTGAACGGCAGATGAAAGCAGTGACAGTGTTTTCTCTTCCACAGCAAGGCTAAAAGTGCTTTTGAAGGAGTAGGAAACTCCCATATTACTAAGAAAATTCAGGTAATTGTTGGGATACATACTGCTGAGATGATAACTGTAGAGGTAGCATAGGTTGCCCAGAAACAAGACAGGAAAAATTGTTACAGTGAATACTAAGAGTACAGAGGTATCATGATTGCCCTAACACAAAAACTAGATTTATTCTGTCATGGAGCTAATGGAGATCAAAGGGCAGTCTTAAATGGTGTGAAGAGGGCGTAGTTGGTAAAGACTGAAAAATAGCACTATTTAAGCAAGACAGAGAGCGAAAGACTTGGAAATTCACTGGTTTATTCCAATTTTTTTCTTTTCATTTTTAGGACTTTATTTAAATATTCATTTATTAACACATTGTTAACAGGAGTGAGCGGCTCCACACAGACCTCCGGGATAAAAACACTATCTTATAGTGCGTAACAAGAAAGATAAACCTTTACACTCAGGCAAAAGAGGAATATTAGATTATAGACAGAGAAAATGATAACAAACTCAGAGGGATTTTTTTCCCCACAGAACATCTTTGGTCTAGGTATTTTATATGTTTCTGGGATTGGCTGGGCTGCTGGTATTTTGTGACAGAATATCTGTACTTCACACTACAGCTGAATAATTACCGTATTAGCATAAACACTGAGCAGTTTCTTCACAGCCAGGGAACAACTAGATCCGTTTGAAGCTACAAAAGGTCTCGAGGATCCAACATAAAATGTATGCTCCTGACACAAGATTTGGGGAAAGCACTGAACATGTTAGACTGTGAGGAGCTATAAGCTTATGGCTCTGCTGGGTCATAATCCAGAAGAAACACAAAATGCACAGTAAAGAAAAATATGTGTATATGGTCTCCACTTTGGATCGGGGGACCATAGGTTCACAGCGCTGTTTAGGCAAGGCAAGGCAAGGCAATTTCATTTGTATACCACACTTTTAACAAGGTAATTCAAAGGGCCAGTGGAGCTTCACCCAACATTTAGGACCACCTCTGGAGACCTCAGAATAATTTGAGCAACAGACCTATTACAGATGCCCTTAATATGTCTATTAGACGTCATCTGAATTAACACGGTCCACAAGATACGATGAGGGATCATAATTTAGATTAGAAGAGAGCAGAGAACACCGACAAGTTGGAAGGCTCCTACACTGGTAAGCCCAATTAAAGAGGCTATATGAAGAGGATGCATGACCTATGAAAGCTTTAAAACCCACATACCATGGTTACCTAAGAAACAACATCTGGCCTAGGGACTGACAAGGTAAAATGAAGATGTCATGGTAAGGGGGAGCAAGGATAACAGATCAGGGGGGGATATTATCATCCGAAACATCTGAGAATTGAGAAGCCAAGGTTAGATATATGAGTACAGCTAAGCTGAGAGATAAAATGGTTTCTAAAATAGAAACCCTCTTAGTTATGAGTAAGTTATGAAGTATCTTCCGTAAATCTATTAATAGGCGTAAATGTACTAGCATGTATGCTGCCTATTATGGCCAAGAAGTTAGGATGCGCTACAGCAACAGTTATCTTTGAAATACTTGACCCTAAGATGTAGGTTACCTTTCATGCAGAGCTGTCAAGGCTATGGGAGGCCTCCACTGGGTAGACTGCTCCGTGTGAGAGCTGTGACAGTTGTGCAGAGATAAGAGGACCAACATAAAGGCAACACTGAGGAAAAAACTTTTCAGTGGTCAGAGCAGCAGAAAGTCTTACGGGAACAAACAAATACCTTTGTTATAGTTATTGAAAAGTCCAAGACATCAATAAGCACACCCTGCCACTCAATCAGATCCGTGACTAGTATATAGCAATAGCGGGCCGACGGAGGGGAGGAACGCCACTGATCCAAAGAACAAGAATGATATTTATATGGTGGGAGGTTAAGGACTACTTAGTGTCAGAGCCACCTTTTGGAATGAAATATATTCTACAGTACATCAGGAACATGGTCCACATTGATGAGCAGCTAAAGGAATGTCTTAGGCAACAGAAACTCAATGTGGAAGGGGAGGATTGAGGGGAACCATCCTGAAAAGGATAAGCACCTGCATGGCATGTACCACTGACAAACAAATGGCTTGAGAAGGATAGACTGAAAGCAGTAAAACACTAATTATGGCAGCATAAGAGCAATGTAGGTACATAAGCTCCAAGCTGGGTGTTAGATATAGGCTGCTGTCATGTTTCCGTTTCTTATAACCTGCATCTCAGTCATACGGCTTACATATGGTTCTGAATACAGATGAGTTAAACATTTTGTTAACATAATCACAGCTTCTTTAATTATCTTAATTTCAGAAAAAATATTCAAAATTGCATTTTCCGAAATATGATCTTCACTGATGAGTGTACATCGCCATCTCTTTCTTCCCAAGCGACCACTGCGGGTGCCATTAGAGAGAGAATTTATGGACATGTTCCATGTGACTACACTCATATGCCTGAATGTGGATCATCAAGGCACGTTTGTGAAGGCTTGTTGCAATCATACAAGCAGGCAGCATGTGTGACTGATGGTAAAGACAGTTGAGAACAGATGGCTGCTTTTAAATTGGTTAAACAGTACTGAAATGCATACCGTCGACAATATAAGAAAGTAGGCCTGTTTCCAGGACCTTTTTCTGTTTTGTGGGTTAGGAAATTATATTGCAAATAAGTGTTTACACATGTATCCTAATGCTTTGCGTGGTTTTTCTGGTTATCCAAGTGCTTTATCAAACCAGGTGGACTCTGATTTCCATATGGTGGATGTTAAGATTCCTGCCATCTCAGCCAAATGGTTTGGAAAAGTGCATTGCAGCAAAAATGTGTACCTAACAGATGATAGCACAGTCTGTTGCCTCTGTGCATGCAGCCATCAAAAAACATTAATAAAAGCATGTATATGGTGGAGAGCACGGTGCGTATACTGTACACACAAAATACAGACTTAGTAACTAGCGTGCAAAAACCTACATTACAAAAAACAAAGTGTTACATATTCGTTTTTTATAGGAAAAAATAAAATAAAGGAAAAAGGATACGTGGTTTTCAAATAATTTTATAAAAATCTTAAATGCAGTGCTATTTGGTCCTATTAATTCTAATACCCTTAAATAGAATACAGTGCAAGCAACTGGCTTTGCAATTGGAGTCCACCTCTATGTAATTTGATCTTTAATCACACTACATTTTGCTGTGGGAATTCAGCAACAAACAAGCTGAAGAGAGTTAATTAGAAGATGGAAGTGAAACCATTGCTTAAGAAATGGGATTGCTGCAAGGAATCATGACTTGAAGCAAAGGCCTGTGCAGAGCAGCTCTGTGTGATTCTGCAGCACCTCTTCAACCTTAGCCTAACTCAGGAGAAGGTTCCAGTGTTGTGGAAGACATCCTGCCTTGTTCCAGTACCAAAGAGAACCCACCCATCAGTCATCAATGACTATAGACCTGTTGCCCTGACATCCCACATCATGAAGGTCCTGGAGAGACTCCTGTTGGCACCCCTAAGTAAGCAAACAAGAATGTATCAGGACCCACTGCAGTTTGCTTATCGCTGTGGAGTTGGAGTTGGAGATGCCATCATCCCCCTGCTTCAACCAACCCACTGTCATCTGGACAAAGCAGGCAGCACTGTGAGGATCGTGTTCTTTGATTTCTCCAGTGCATTTAACACAATTCAGCCTGATTTGCTTTGTCAGAAACTACTGAAGACACAGGTGGGGCCCTCAACAATCGCCTGGATCAATGTCTACCTGACAAACAGACCACAGTTTGTGAAACTTAAGTTGTGTGTTAAACCAGGTGGTCAGCAGCACAGGAGCACCACAGGGGACCGTACTCTCACCATTCCTTTTTACTCTGTACACCTCAGACTTCCAGTACAAATCAGAGACCTGTCATCTGCAGAAATACTCAGATGACTCTGCAGTTGTCGGGTGTATCAGAGATGGACAAGAAGCTGAATACAGAGAGCTGGTGGACCGCTTTGTGACATGGTGTGGAAACAATCGTCTTACCTTGAATGTGAACAAAACAAAAGAGATGATTGTAGATTTCAGTAGAAACAGGGATAAGTCAAACTCTGTTTCCATCATGGGAGAAGAAGTGGAGGTGGTTGAGGAATATAAATACCTCGGAGTTCACCTTGACAACAGACTGGACTGGAGACTGAACAGTGAAACCGTTTACAAGAAGGGGCAGAGCAGACTGTACATCTTGAGGAAGCTTAGGTCCTTCAAGGTTTGCAGCAAGATGCTGCAAATCTTCTATAAGTCTGTTGTGGAGAGTGTAATCTCTTCAGCCATCATCTCTTGGGGTAGCAGCATCAAAGCCAGGGATTTAAAAAGGCTAAACAACCTGATAAAGAAGGCTGGTTCTGTTCTGGGGACAACTGTGGAACCTCTGGAGATGATGATGATGCAAAGAAGGATTCTTCATAAAATCAAAGAAATTATGGACAACCCTGAGCATCCACTTCATGAGACAGTCATACAACAACACTGTCTTCAGTCGGAGGTTCAGTTTCGCTGCAATACAGACCGCTACAGGAAATCCTTCCTGCCCACAGCCATCATCATCTACAACAACTCCTTAAAGAATTAATTATATGAGCTATACCAACACTTAATTTCCCTCTGGGATCAATAAAGTATTTTGAATTTGAATTGAATTGAATTACCTGAGCTTCCTCACATTGATAATCATTGATAAACTAGCACTATAAACTGTATTAGGCTGTATTGTATTAAATTTCGGAACAAACTGGACTACATTTCAATATGAATGGATCGTATTGGTTAATTTATTGTGTATTTCTGTATAACTGTCAATAAATTTGACCCTATTTGTTGATATTTTGTTACAAATTGATGCTGACCCAATAAAGTGTGTTGAAACTGAGTTGAGTTGAGTCAAATACTTAACTACTGTTGAAGAAATCCTGTTAAAAAGTGCAAAAGATGTGAGACTGGGGAGAAGTTCTCCTTCCAGGTAGGTGACAGTCAGTGCTTTCATGTGTTAGAATGGCTTAGTCAAAGTACCAACCTCAACCCAATTGTGAACTAGATAGTTGATGTTCACATACACTCTCCATCCAATCTGAATGAGCTCAAGCTATTTTTAGAAAAAAGAACAGCTGGAGAGAAGGTAGGCTGGCAGATCAAGATCAACAGGTACAGGTGAAAAGGTTGGCAGACAGGTGGGCTCAGAAGAGTGAGTGGTTCTGAGTCTGGAGAACCAGATGAGAGAAACGGGGACGTGGTGAGTGACGTCGTCTGTTAACAAGAGCAATGGCCAATGAGGTGGAGGTGAATTAGTGAGCACAGGTGGAGGTAATAGAGCGAGAATTTCTGTAGGTGTATATTTGACACAGTGTTCTTCTGTCGATTGAAAAATGCTGATAAATAAAGTGGATCATTTGAGGTTTTTTAACCACCTTTTTCTAAAATGAGACTAACACAACTGTTGTAGGTGGAAGCCTCGTTTTGGGGGTCGGATACAGAGCTTTGTGACATATCACGACTCCATCATAACAATAACTTCATGAAAAATGAATGCCACAAAGGATGTGTACAGCAGTAAACTCTTTAAAATCAGCAAGCTGGAAGGACAGGGAGAATTAATGCCTTGGTTCGAGGCTTCTTGGCATCCCTGCAAATGATTCATTTAGAACCAGGGGAGTCTTTCCTTGATTCAAATAACTGTTATTTACAGCCTCATTACGAGTGAAATCTATAGGCCAGAGGACTGGAGAGAAAACAAAGAAATGGCCCCAACACCACAGGCAAGTATAGACAAGCACCTGCTTTATTTTAAGCCATGAAAACCGAATTCATTGCAGTGCCTATAAAAAGGTATTCACCCCCTTGGATGTAGGCCGTACAATATATTTAAAAAAAGCGAGAGATTTTTTTCTAACCCTGCAATATATGTTGTGAAATGAAAGAAATACAGGAATTTTCAACAGATTACTCGAATAGCACGTTAGGTTATGCTGCACTCTGGCCATCTTGTAAACATTTGACCTGCACTAGTCTTATGTCTTGTCTGAATGTTATAAGTTTGGCTTTTGTCTGTATTTGGGGGTTATTCTTATTGTTAGGGCTGCACAATATCAGAAAATCATGCGCTGGAGACAATATAGATAAATATCACAATGACAATATCAGTTGCCATGTATGCCTATTTTCTTCTTTCCTCTCTTTCTCATCTGTGCTTTCATCACTCTGTGAACTGTAGATCTTTGGGCAAAGCCATTAGTTTCTGGTGTGAATATCTGCTGCTGTAAGACTTTGTCCAACTGGCTGAATATTACATTAGCATGAAGAATGCAAGTTTGTAAGACTTGAAAAATAGTGGTTGACATTTATTCAAACAGTCCTTTGCAATGTGAATATTGCACACACTGATATTGCGATGATGATATATTCACCATATATTGTGCTGCCCTATTTGGATGTCTTCTCCTTTTATTGCTTCAAATAAGTCATGATCCACAAAATGTGGCTTTTTTGGAGGACAATTCTTTACTATGTGCAAGAGAACTACGGCTTCAGAGAACATTTACGACACAAAGCATCCAGCTAAAGCAACAGAAATGGTTTGAAGTCAACAAAAGGGATGTTCTGGAGAGGCCCAGTCAAAGCCCAGACCTCAAACCAATAGAGAATGTGTGGCTGGACTTGAAAAGGGCTGTTCACAGCTCATCCCCACGCAACCTGCCAGAGCTTGAACAGTTTTGCAAGGAAGAATTGAGGAAGATCACAGTGTCCAGATGTGCAAGCCTGATCGTGACCTATCCACATAGACTCTGTGCTGTGATTGCATCCAAAGGTTCATCTACTAAGTACTGACTTGAAGGAGGTGAATATTTAGGCAATTACTTATTTTATGGTCATTATTTTGTAGAGATCAGTTTTCACTTTGACATTCATCTTATAATTTTTGTTTTAACACAAATAAGGAGGTTGGCTTTAGTTCTCCAAGGCTGTTTGCTTGTAGCAGAAATTTATAGCTCCTTCTTGTCTTCACCATGATCAATTCCTGGCACTGTTTATACATGAATCAGAGTGATGATGTCAGTCTTGGCGCATGTTACTTTGAAGCATTTTCAAATGACTATTGTCAACTTTAAGAAAGTCAAGTGGGCGGTCTTGAGACCATCACTCCACACTTAAGGTTTTATCTTTGTAGACGCCACAGCTCGGTGTGCTTTCGCTAAAAGCATTCCTGCCGCAGCGCATCCAGCAGCTGGCATTACGACAACCACAAGCAGCCTGGAGGTTGGTGGGGGTAAACGTCTCCGGGTTTGGCCTAAAAACGACACTCCAGATCACAACGCTCGACTACTGGCACCTCGACACATGAGCTGTAGTACAACTGCTATCAGCGAGGCCAAACAGGTTTAATGGGCTTTGTATTTTACATAATAGCTGTTGTAAAGATGAGTCATACATTTGTGTATGGGCAGTATAGCAGTAGCTGTAAAATTGCTTTGTAATGCAAATACCCTCACTTATGTTTCCTACAATAACATTGAACTTGATCTGCTGTTTTCTTCTCATAATAACAATGGGGACAGTGACGCTCGAGCCTTAATATAAAGGGTCTCCTAACTTTATAATATATATATATATATATATATATATATATATATATATATATATATATATATATATATATATATATATATATATATATATATAATTTAAATATATCAAGAGTGACAGCCATATTAGTTTCCCCACCCCAACACCAAAATTATTTTGGGAAAAAATAAGAAATGTTAGGAAATAATCATTTTAGCAAAGCCACTTAGTTGCATATTTAAAGGTATCCCTGACAAAACATTTTAAATAGAGTTTGCTAACTCTGCTAGCCTCTTAACTGGGATGTTGTACTTTGGTCAGATAAGACTCAGAAAAGATTGGGCTTTTCTTAGACAAACACTGGAGCTGGGTTTGGCGTTAGGCAGAGGATGACTATGGTATGTGAAAAAGGCACGTCATTGCCAGTGTTAAACACGGTGGAGGATCTGTGATATCTAATTGAAATTCTAAACTGAATAAAACTGGCTTGTAATACATTTAGAATCAGATTGTTATTGTGTGCCATTGTATCAAACTTGTCTTTATTATCATATGAAATGTATCAGACATGCCCTACTTGTAAAGTGCCTCTAATGACATTAGTTGCAAATTGGTACTATGTAAATACTTTAAACTGAGGTGAATGGGACAGAGCATTGGAAAGAACCCAGGATTCTCCACAATCCAGAGAGAATGTGCAAAGAGAAATGGTCAGAGATCCCTCTCTCTGTATGCTCCTACCCTGGCATACCAGACGACTAAATGATGTAGGGTTTTCTTTTCCTCTAAACAACTGCACTCATCATTCCCTTTTTTTGTGGGAAATTATGTTAGCCCATTCTAGATTCTCAGCCATAGCAACTCACAGCCTGCAGATCATCACAGCAAGAGTAGGGATGGAATAAAGACCTTTATTTGTTTCCTCTTCCCATATCGGACCTACCTGGATGAGGTCTCTCTCACTAAGGAGAACAAGATCCTGACAAGCTAATGACAAATGCTGATAGCCAACCGCAAGCATTGTAAGACCCTGAAAGATATCTCCAGTAGAACTGTCAGAGTAGAACTAAATATGGATCTGTACTGATAGCTGCAGCCCTTAAATGTGTGGGAACCACAGACTGGAGGATTGCCTGTGATTAGAGTCAAAAAGAGTGCAAAATACACACTGAAACACTCTGTGCTCAGAAGAATCGGACTCAAGTTACTGTTTGAGCAAAATTTAATAAACTCCTGTCAATAAATTTCACTGCAGTTGGAAGTCAAAAGTGAGGAACCAGGTCAGATATTATGGAAAGTTTCTACTTAAACTGACAAGTTGCGCAAGGTGAGAATTAACAGGAGATATTGTAGCTCTGGAGGAGTTACAATGATCCACAGCTCAGTTAGAAGAATCTTTCAATAGCACAACTATTAGTTGTCGTGAACGGCACTATTTAAATGTGTTAAGAAGAAAGTAATTTTTGGGAGAAAGGAGAAAAGGTCCTGTTTACAGTTTGACACAAGCCATGTAGGAGACACAATCAATCATGTTGAAGAAGGGGGTCAGCCCAAATAAGGCCAAAAAGGAACATTTTTGACCAACATGCACAACACAATGTGTGGTGACAAACTGGCAGTGCACATAACCCTGAACACACCATCCCCCGGGGGGTAAACATGGTGGTGGCCGCATCATGCTGTGGAAGAGGTTTGAAAATACATTAAAGGTTGCGATGTGACAAAATGTTAATTGCATACATTGCAAGGCGCTGTATCTACGCTGCCGTCTTTTCCTCTGCGCATGTTAACAGTTTTTGCTTTCCTGTCTCCTCACGGAGCCACAAGGAAAGTTTTGTTTCCCCGACAACTTTACTGAATTATACCAAATAATACCAAAACCTGCCTTTAGCCTCCTAAACTGGAACATATGAGGCAGAACCATAAGTCAGGCTTGATCACCTGCTGTGAAACCCAATACCTTCAACCAGGACAGTGGTGTTGGTTAGACAGCTCTAGAAATCTTTGTTTGAAACAAATTGAGTGCATATTTTTCTAAGAAACAATTACTGCATGTACTGTGGACATGTCAAAATAAGATTCTTTCTGGCTTTCATGTTCAGGATGTACCCGGTGAGTCAGGTGGAATTACAGACGGGTCTCTGCCACAGCGGGATTCACTCCTCCCTTCCTCACGCCAGTGGCTCTGATGTTTATTACCTTTGTAAGCATCATTCTGCTACTCTCAAACAGTTGTATCTCACGTATGTCTTTTTTTTGGGGGGGGGGGGGGGGGATTGTCGATAACTATACTTCTACCTGTGGAAAAGCAAAGGCAGAGCTTAAGGTTTCACCAGATTGTAAAAATTTCAAAACTGATTTAAAACCATGGAGAGGAGAAGCTGTAGTTCTGTTAAAAGTGCCAGTGGGAAAACTGTCTGTCAGGCTTATTAAGAAACAAACAGGCGCAAAGATGCATCTTCCGCCCCCTCAAGTCTCATCCTTCAGCGTGGGTGTTTCTGAGAGGACCAGCCAGCCGACGACACATGAGAACATCACGGTTTCTGAGCAGCAGACCAGGCCGTCCACTTACCGCCTCCGAGTCTTCAAAGCCATGAAGGTAGAGGTTATCGTACATGGAGGACCGAGGTTCCAGGAACCGGCTCTCTACTGCAAAAGACCTGATCCGGAGAGGATGGATGAGGAGGAAAGGGGAGTCAAAGAGCGCACCAGCAGCTTCTTTCTCCACATGAAGGTAGACAGCGCTGAGCCCACACCACAACAGAGAGGCAACATGCAAAAACGAAAAGGAGGAGCGCTTTCCCTTCCTGATGTTGAGCTGAACGTTAATGTCCACAACGGGAGTGAGTATCCATTCCCATCATAAGGCAGCCTGGCTATTCCCAGATGCACAGGAGACCTGGCGTTTCATCTGCCTTTAGAGCTCTGATCGCTCCAGCCAATCCCTTCCTCCTGAAATGGCTTATGGCAGAGCAGGGCTGCTGCCCTACCATTGGCTGATGGAGACTCCAGTCAGCATGGCTAGGCTGTGAGTAAGGAAGAGAGAGAGAGAGAGAGAGAGAGAGAGAGAGAGAGAGAGAGAGAGAGAGAGAGAGAGAGAGAGAGAGGGAGAGAGGGAGAGAGAGAGAGAGAGAGAGACAGAGAGAGAGAGAGAGAGAGAGAGAGAGGTCTGAAGCCTGAGAGCATCATTAAGCAACAAGATGTGGGTCCTTGTGTGCACACATGTAAGCGTGTGTGTGTGTATGTGAGGTAATCTCTTAAAATAAACAACCATTTGCAAAAGACTGACATTTAATTTACACATGCAGAAATGAACAGGCTGAGGGATGGTACTTTAAACAGGAGCCAGGACTGATGGTATCGACGCTGCTGGTGTGTTTCAGGAACTACTCACATCTTTACAGCTTCTTGGACACAACAGGGCCATTAAACCAATCCATTAGCATCTGTAACACAGAAACTGATCACGCAGCACATCGACGTACAGAAGCTCAAGAGTGGAGGGACTGACACTTTATGTCACACTTGAACCAAACCCAGAATATGAAAAATAACTACTCTGATTATAACCATCAGTGACGTTTACAACCTATGTTGACCTACATAGGTTTTACTACAACTACACTTTGATTATCTCACTACTAACATAGCCTTCCTTATACTAGAAAAATCTTTCTAGTAATACTCAGAAATTTGGGCTTTTTGCACATTTCACTTATAAACAAGGGTGTTGAGAAAGCCTTCATAATGACTTTAAATGGGGGTAAAATCATCTCTTCTTCCAGAGATTGTGTGTATAAGATTCTCAAAATGTTTATGACCCTGAAGCCACTGTGATTAACTGTTCATTCCGATATCTGTAAATAAATAAGAAAGTAAATGTATTTAATGTCTCACTCTGCTAAGTTTAAGCAAATGCATTTTAGGCATTTTTTGCATAGAATGCAATAGTTCACTCTTAGCTCTTGCATAAACAACTGCTTCCGACCAGAAAAATTAATGTATCACTTGTTTTGGAACTCTTTCTTTCGGGAAAATGTAGACAATATGGTTTGAAAGAAACTTTGGAACATATCTAATAATACATGCCAAACACTCCTCCGTGATGTCACTGCCTATATGATATATGTTGTCGTAGTGTGACGTCATTGGAAAGCACAGGCCCCCCGAGCAGATCTGGTACCTACACCATACAGCTCAGGGGCGTCGGGTAGCATAGTGGTTAGTGAGAGCACCCCATGTATGGTGACCTCAGTCCTCGACACGGATGTCACAGGTTCGAGTCCCGTCCCAGTGGACCTATGCTGCATGTCTTCCCCCACTTCTCTCCCCTTTTCAAATAAAGTACTATCCACTTTCGAAATAAAGGCCACTTTTGCCACAAAACCTTTAAAAGACCATACAGCTCAGTGGAAACAAAGCATCTGTGTACGTCCGCATATTTTTATGATCACATTAGCTGTGCGCGCCACCAGCGACAGTAATCCTCCCAGTCAGAGGGTGGCGCCAATCACACAGCACATCCAGAAAAAGACGAGTCACATGAGAAGCAGAGAAATTGAAACACCAACAAAGCTTATTTCAAAGAAATACAGCTGTTTTCCCATTGCGAGCAAATTATCTTTTAGTGATATCAAGAATGCTATTCCTACTTTTCAGCCCTTTTCTTCTTCCCCTCTTCTTAGTAGATAGTGTATAAACCAACGACTCATTGCCCCATTAGGCTGTATGGAAATGTATTTTAAAACCTTTAGTCAGACTAAGCATTGAGAGCTCAACTCAGATGAGCAGATCTGGTACCTACAACGGCACGGATCAGTGCGGTTCGATACGCTATGCCATGTTGTATGTTTCCATTGTAAAAGGCCTCATTCAACCAACCCGTACCTCACCATTTCTGGGCCCCCTTCAGTTGTAGGCTTAATAGGACAATGGTACGGTTAGGGTAGAGCTACTGGCATCAAGCAACACAGTCTATTGATTGGGGGGCAGAAAAACGTGTTGTGCCGCGGATACGTAGGATTTGGCTATGAATAATTATGAATAATTGCTTAGGGCAATTATTAATACGATCAGAATTTTATGTAAAAATTACCAAGTTTAGGTAACATTGAACAAAATTAACATGAAATGAATTCAGTGAGACAGCTGAGGTTCGGATCAGAAAAGGAGGATCTTGGCCCTCACTCCAGGGAGTCCAAGTCACAGATAGCCTGTGGGACAAAAGTCATAAATCTCAGCTCTGTGCCAAGATGGAGAACAGCACATGGAGTCTAAGAAAGAGTCATAAAACTAGCTTTGGCTAAAGGAGCACATGGGGAAGCGTCCATGTGGTAGGCCTCTGTCTTAGCGACAGACTAAAGACAATGGCGTTAAACTGTTCAGCTAAGACCAGCTAACGCAGGCCGGACTGAGCCCGACTCTGCCGACGGAGTGATCAGCGAGCGAGAGAGAGAGAGATAGAGAGAAAAGAGAGGAAGGAAAGAGAAAGAAAGGCGTGATCCGCTCAGGATAAAACAAAATAGTTTCAAACATAGCAATTACAGCTCCAACCTATGCGTCCGGCGACGCAAAAATGAGCAAACAGGTACAGCGCCTAAAACACTTTAAACAATGAACGAGATCTAACTCGTTAAAACTCTATTTCTCTATTTATCTCCGCCCAGACACAATATTAGTATAAATGAACCGGTTCAGTCCTACTTTGCCTTGAAGGAGGTCCAGTCCACTAGGAGGAGAGCAAATTGTGTCTGTGGTTAGGCAAGAAAATGAAGAGTTATAAAAAAAATCTGTACAGGCAAGGCAAGCTGGATGGCCTGTAGGTCGACGTCTAACGAACTGTCTTGGAACAGTTCTTATATCGCTCACGCTGGTTACGCAGACGGGGTGAGCACTTCGAAGCTTTGAAATGAGTTCTTCCCCGGTCCAGCGGGTCAGAACAAAAGAGAATCTTCACCGGTTGAGCCTTAGTTTCTCTCTGAAACTTCTGGCGAGAACAGTTTGAAAATGGCCGCGACTACTCTTTATAGCCCCCTTTGGCTGTGATGTCATCGCAGATGTCACCATGGGTGGTCACGGACCAATAGGATTGTATTGGGGGTCACTGCTAGGATTGCTGGGAAATGGGGTCTTCCAACAGTCTGTTCAGTTCATCTTATGAGAAATGCAATCACAACAAACGTCACTAGTGTGTCGTTTGTTGTGATTAGTAGTGTGTCATGTTTGTCATTGCACTAGTATGACGCAACGTTAGGCGTTTGAGTGTTTAACCACGCCTGCCCAGTTAGAGTCCAACTGGCAGTGGAAACGCTCTCCTGAATACCACGGATGATAAAATAGCGTACCAAACCGCACCGACCCATGTCATATTGATCAGTGGAACCGAGGCAAGAGACTCCTTACAGACCCTTGTAGGATTTTATAGAAATTTTTGTTGCACAGGCAACAGAGCCTAGCATCCGATACAATGAACATGGAGGCAGTGGCGTAGCAAGCTTTTCAACATTGTGGGGGATTGTAACTTTCAAAACGTGCGGGAGGGGTATGAGTTATCTTGACAAGGTCTCTCTCTTAAAATCTAATGTGAAAAGTTTTTCACACATCACTCAAGAAATATATAGACGTATGAACTAAAATGCACAATGTTAGCTAAGTGAATATTCTTAGGCTGTAAGTGTGTATTTTTTCATGTTATCGGATGTTTTTATCAAATCGCTTTGTTTTGTAATTTGTGCCACTAGATGCAGCATTTTGATTTGCTAGCTGTGATTGGTTCTTTTTTATCCAAAATTGTCTTTTTATTTTTTTGGGTAATAACAAAGTATGTTTAAAAATGGAGCTCATACGAAAGAAAAAGCTTTATTTTCTTTTTTTGCTTTTCTATTTAAATGGTTTTGAACAAAGCAGAACTGAATGTGCACAAAGTACAAAAAAAGTTGGTACTGATTCTTGAGTGCAGTATTTCTAAGGAATACTCTGATTGGATGAAAAAGATGTGTCTGTGATTGGCTGGTGGTGTGGTTCATTTATATGGAGCTGTCGGGTCCCATGTCTAAAATTTTGATTTTGTAAAATGTTGTTCCCTTGGATTATGAATCTGTGTGCAAGGATTTCCTAATCCATCCCTCAGTTTGCAGAAATCACAGGTACAGTTTCAGCATGCTAGTTTCCAAGACCAAAAACTGTGGTTAAATGGAAATAACCGGCCGACGTTTGCACTCTCTTAACCATCAAAAATTTATATTTATGACATATCTGTTGCTTTTACCTACATACATATATCCATAATGAATATCTTATAATTTTTGGAGATAGATTCAAATGACCTCATAATACCAATCCGGGATATGCTGTTGTCTCATTTTCAGAAATACGTTTCTCCCAGATCCTCAGAGGTGACAACAAACTCTCTTTGGATTTTGTAAAAGAATCATCTATACTGTAACCAGAAAAAAAATCATAATCTTACTATAGATTTTTCTGAGACAGGCCCAGGTAAATTTTGTCGTTATCATTATCTAAAATATGCTCCTTTCTATCTGTCCATTTTTTGCCTATCATCAAAATGCCTTAAACTATTACAATAATCTGACACTGACACACTGGACAGTCCCACTTTTTAGATCTGTCGGTTCAGCTGGATCCTTCTGCAGGCAGTGAAAATATTACCACTGACTGCAGCTGCCACATTGAACATGTAAATGTTCCTCACAACGGTAAAATCATGATTGCATGTTATGCAAGAAGTTGCAAGCACTAGAACATGTCTTAAGATTGAAACAAACATATGGCGTCACACCACAAAATACTGTTTGTTCACATAATTTGCACTTCCATTGGTCTAACTGCGCTCTCAGGTTAGGGGAACAAATATAAAGCCATACAGTTTTTGAGCAAAACTGCTGGAAAAGTGTGGGTGTTTAATCATCTCAGTAGGAAAAGTGTGGGTGTTAAAACACCCACATCCCCCACGGTTGCGACGCCCATGCAAGGAGGTATGAATTAGCCATAAGAGAGAAACAAACCAAAAAGAGGATCAGATACGAATCAAACACAAGCTTGATCTCCAGCAAGATTACCTTTGAGGTACCATTTATAACTTAGTTAAAAGTTCCAAAGACAGGAATCCCTCAGACATCTGGACTGTACCACAGGACAGCCAAAGAGGGTCCTCTCTAGGCAGACAGAACTGCTGATCAAGTCAACAATCCCTCCAAGCGAGAGAGGGACAAAGCTGATGGAAACTGGAAAACAAACCCAAGTTGGTGCAGAGAAATGACCCAGCAGTATGCACTCTCTTGGCCTGTTCCCATCGTGGCGGTTCTATTTGGAAGCTGACAAAAGTTTCCTTCTTTCGAATTGTTTTTTCACTTTTCTTTTCCAAACCTTTCCTATGAAGTTAGCATAGTTATTTGTGACTCCAAAACTTCGACAAAGTTGCACCTTCAACCAATCACAGATGCTCCTTCTGATTCTCTCTTCCCTTTAAAATCTCTCTTTAAGTAGTTTCTTTATTATATTATTATTATATTCCGGAATTGCGCCGCTCAAGGTGGCAGCATGTTGGAGTAGCTCTGTTACTTTGGTTCATGTTATTTTATTTTTTAAAACTTTAATTCTTCCATTTCTGGTAGAAACATTGTTTTTGTGGACAACTGTTCTCTCTGGTTTTGAATGCTGTGCAGCTGGAAGGATTTCTGCTGATACTTTTTATTTTTGGACATTTGTTATGATGCATAACCATGGCAACAAGGTGGTTTACAACTGGCAGCAGCTGATTAACATCACAAAAGCTCAAATAATACCTCAACTACAGCCACAAAACCCTGATGAGTTGAAAAGAAGATGCCATAGATCCTGAGCATCCTCTACATCAGACTGTCATACAACTACAGAGCGTCTTCAGTCAGAGGCTTCTTCAGATCTGCAGAGCACTACAAGAGATCATCCCTACCCACAGCCATCAGCATCTACAACAAATCTTTGAAGGAACTTGCATAATGAGTTACAACAACGTTTAATTTCCCTTTGGGATTAATAAAGTAATTTTGAATTTGAATTGAATTTTGAATTAAGCTATATTAGTGTAATAACCAGTAGGTGAAATATTGACACTACAAGTGACTTGTTCCAGTATACCCATCCATCCAGCCAGCGGTCATTAGGTGAGAGGCCGGGTACACCCTGGATAGGTCGCCAGTTCACCACAGGGCAACACGAAGACACATAGGTCAGGCAACAATGCACACTCACAAACCTAAGGGCAATTTAAAGAGGCTATATGGAACTTTTTCCCCAAAATACACGTAACAATAGTCTTTTTTCTTTTACCATTTATGATTCAAACATTTCCTGATGAGCATGCTGACACCTTGTCAGCTCACAGTGGGTGCACCTATAAGCCTGTATCCAATTTTTTCTATTTTCTGTCGGGTCCGATGTTTCAGATCACTCTGCCACTACCGCTAGTCAGCACTCGCAAGCAGTTAAATGGATTGTGCGAATACACAGAAGAGACCCAGGACAACTCTGACACCAACAGTAACTCCACATAAGACAAAAAAAGTTAAACCCCTGACAAGTGCCCAAAAAAGATAGAAGATTGAGAGCGACCGACGCACAAGCGACTGACGCACGAGCGCACGCTGCAAGAGCGAGCAGAAAGGAAGAGCAGTTCCGTTTTTGGCCACATGGGGTCAGTCGCGAGTTTAACTTTCAGAAAATTGCATATAGCCCCTTTAAAGAGACCAACTAACTTAGCAGCCATGATTTTGGACTTTGAGAGGAAGCTGGAGTACACAGAGGGAATGGACACATGGACGGGAAGAACATGCGTGCTACATGCAGAAAAACCTCAGACCTGGATTTGAACCCAGGACCTTTTTGCTGCAAGGCAACAAGTGTCACCAACTGTGCCAAATGTCTAGATTGTGATTCTGAGAATAAACATCTTTATATAATATTTCATCCAACTTAAACCTATGCAAGAATCATAAAAAAATACTTCTTGAGACTGATTATTAAATATGTTTGAGACTGATAAGAAAATAATATCTTTGACATATGCAAACATTTGTTTAAAAAGCCATCTGAAAAAACATAAAAAGAAGCTGAACTACAGTGGAACTATTATTTGTTTGTACTTTTTGTAGTATGAAAAGAAACGCATAAGCCTCACAAAATAAAAATAAAACACCCTACCAGAACCTCTAGCTTGTTGAAATAATTTAAATTCAAGTGAAATTTGATCCAAGTTATCTCACATACAAGAAGAAAAAAAGAGCAACAGCACCCTCTCGTGGCCAGTTGTGTTAAGCGAACAAAATCAAAAGGTGTATTTTGTACCTTCCTGAAACAATTTACAACTGATACGCTTCAGTTAAACCAAGACAAACAAAAAAACATGAGCACCACAAAAAAGCTAGGTTACACAGCTTCAGTCAGAATGTTACATACCCACAGTACTGGCTAAAGTCTCCTATTAATCTGAAGCTTTTAAGTTTATTTGAAACTTTTAAACGGACATTCTCGGTATGTTGTAGTCAGAAACTAACATTAAGTTACCAGAAACGTATTGTTTTATTTATTCCAAAACCTGTTTTGATGTGTGTTGTGAGATCAGTGGAACACTGGAACACCAAATAGTATTCAGCTGTCAACCATCTAGATTATGACTGGATGCAAAGCAGTCCTCCTCCTATATTATTCTATCCACTTTGTGTAATGCACTAGTGCGACGGTCAGTGAAAGAGCCCCTCAGAATGATTCCTCCATCACTAGGCATCACGGCTTGTACTGTGTTCTTAGGTTTGAAAGGCTCCTCTTGATACATCCAACCATTCTAATGGCTATAGAAGTCAAACAGCCCAACTTATGTCCCAGTTTACCATTTTTTAGCAGAGCAGAGGCTTCTTTTCCTCTACATAGCAATATAAAAACACACTACTATGTAGACAGTAACCTGGGTTTGAGTGCTGGATGCATCCACAACTGGATGTTCAAATAGGACAGTGATCCCAGAAAGACACCAGAAGTGGTTTTGGATTGGACAAAGCAGACTGATAGTAGGTTTCTTGTATGGCCCTGACCTCAATACTAATTAAATATGCATGTACTAAGTAAAAGTCGGCTTTTAAGTGCTCCACTTTTTCATTAACTAAAATGTTTAAGAGGCTAATGTTTAGCCAGAAGCTTGTTGATGCCAACAAAAACAGGAGATTGGTTTCTCTGCAACTGTTTCACTAAATATAATACTTACTTTATGTATGTATGCGTGTATATATATATACACATATATATATATATATATATACATATATATATATATATATATATATATATATATATATATATATATATATATATATATATATATATATACATATATACACATATATATACATATATACACATATATACACATATATACACATATATATACATATATACACATATATATACATATATACACATATATACACATATATATACATATATACACATATATACACATATATATACATATATACACATATATATACATATACACATATATATACACATATATATACATATACACATATATATACACATATATATACATATACACATATATATACATATATACATATACACATATATATACATATATACATATACACATATATATACACACATATATATACACATATATATATACACATGTATATATATATACACACATATATATACACATATATATATACACATATATATATACACATGTATATATATATACACATATATATATGTATATATAAAGAGCAACAGCTTCCGGTTTCGTCCTTTATTTACACCAAAAATTTTACTTTTTCGGTCCTATTTGGGAATGTTAATTAATCGTGATTAATTTACAGCTACTCGAGAATTAATTAGATTAAACTTTTTAATCGTTTGACAGCCCTAATATATATATATATATATATATATATATATATATATATATATGTGTGTGTGTTGTGCTATTTAACTTGTTTTTGTTTGATTTGGATATTACAAACAGCAAGTGCAATTTAACCCCTGAATCTCTGGATCGGACCCACACGAGGATAACAAAGCAAAGCTGAACCATCAAAAACACAGGATGTGCTCACAGTTTGGTGAGTGGTACAGGCAGGGATTTGTGGTATCACTGATCTCAACAAGAAATGTACGAAATAAGGCCAGCTGCTGAGTTTAGCTGGGTGGCCTAAATAGTGAGAGATAAGCCGTGTGAAGTCCAGCCCTTATCACTTGCTATGCTGTAAACAGGAAAATTAGGTCAAAATCCAATCTATGCCATGCATGTTATAACTAAAACAATGGAATACAACAGCAAAAAAAAATAGGTGTTAGTTTTGAACACTGTAGGGAAGACAGTACTATAATAAAAGAGGCGCATTGCTGCATCAAACCCCTCATTCTGTGGTTGTGTCAACTGAAAAAAACTCGATTCCCCCCAAACAATCGCTTTGATAACGCAAATGACTAAAAAAGAACAGCAGTTGTAAGGATAAACACACATTGTGGCTCTGAAAACCTAAAATATTTACCAGTTGCCATTAATTCCATCACATCTGGAGGCGCTGTGCCTATTAAGTCTGCATCTAATCTATATATATATATATATATATATATATATATATATATATATATATATATATATATATATATATATATATATATATATATATATGCTTTAGTCGTAAACTGTCTGCATTTTATGCACTTTAGAGAAGTATTACCACACCAAGTTGTCAGCAAAAAAACCTAAGGTACTATTACAGTGTTCGCAAAAACTTCCACCCGCACATCTAGGCCTAAACCTTTTTGGGCAGTTTGGCAGACGTGACAGTGTCTGCAGATGTACACTACTTATCCCATTCTAGAGCTGCGGTGGATAATTATTAAGTCAATAAATCAGTCAAAATGTTAAATGTGTCGTAGGTTAGTCAGTGATTTTAATCCTGCCCTGCTTTCTGAAGCAGCTACTTCTGTTCTAAATTTATAAAGATGCTAACAGTATCACTTCTTCTGTTGTTAATATTTTAATGATTGATAAATTTGGACATAGAAACAGCTTTAATTAGCTAGAATTGTACATACATTTTATGTACTTTATGTTTACGTCCATCTTTGACCGCCATGTTGTATTATAGCCCTGCTTTTATTTTGAGAGATCATCATCACCGTTTAGCCCTCTTTAAAAACTTCCTGGTTACACCCCTGCTCAGCAGTCTTAATGAAGTATTTTTAAGCTTATAAACATTATTCAAGTACGTTCTTCCAAATAACATTATAACAATAATCATTATTGGTAATGATTTTTATCAAAATAATCATTTTGAACATGGTGTCCAGAATTAAATCCACTTTAGTAAATACCGTTATTGATTCAAATTTTAAGAGGACTCTTTGTTTCTTTCAGATTTTTTTATGTTTGTTTTGTTTGTTCTGCTGCTGAAAAATCTCCCCATAGCTAAAGTCCATTAACTAATTAATTAATTAATCAATTCCATTCCGGAATTGCACCGCTCAAGGTGGCAGGATGTTGGAGTAGCTCTGTTACTTTGGTTCATATTTTTTTCTTTTTTTAAACTTTAATTCTTCCATTTCTGGTAGAAACATTGTTTTTGTGGACAACTATTCTCTCTGGTTTTGAATGCTGTGCAGCTGGAAGGATTTCTGCTGATACTTTTTATTTTTGGACATTTGTTATGATGCATAACCATGGCAACAAGGTGGTTTACAACTGGCAGCAGCTGATTAACATCACAAAAGCTCAAATAATACCTCAACTACAGCCACAAAACCCTGATGAGTTGAAAAGAAGACGCCATAGATCCAGAGCATCCTCTACATCAGAATGTCATACAACTACAGAGCGTCTTCAGTCAGAGGCTTCTTCAGATCTGCAGAGCGCTACAAGAGATCATCCCTACCCACAGCCATCAGCATCTACAACAAATCTTTGAAGGAACTTGCATAATGAGTTACAACAACATTTAATTTCCCTCTGGGATTAATAAAGTAATTTTGAATTGAATTGAATTGAATTAAGCTGCTCTGTTTTTCACCGCGTTGGGCACAGCTGAGTGGATGGTGGTGCAGAGGTGGGAGGAAAGCTCTATCTGCACGGCAGAACAAGCAACTACTGCCACACATAATACAATGTTTTGTAAAGCTTTGTAGAGAAAGTTCTGGTGCTGCTAAGCGGAAAAGCAAGCAGTCTGTTACGGGCCGATCCAGACTCCAGCCTCATCTTTATGAAAGGAAGAAGATATTTTCTTCCATAACACGCAACACCTGTTTTTTACGATGTTTTTTTCTCAATGGCAAGCGAAGCATGTTGGTCGACATGTCCAAGGAGTTTAAGATTTTCATCTTTTCGCTGGACTATTTTAACTTACTGATGTGGTTTTGCAAACGCTGCTATTTATATTATGTAATTTACTACATACGAGTGCAAATCTCAAGACATCCTTCAGGCTATCTAAAAATACACAAAAAAATTGAAATATGCACTTTTTTAGAGAGGAGTGCCAGAGTGAACTTCTTGCTTTAGAAAACTAGATACATCAGAAAGAAACCCTTTTTTTTTTGTTAACTTTAGTAGGCTTTATGGCGAAAGGAAAATGGGCTGTACTTGTATAGCGGTTTACCTAGTCCTGAAGAACCCCAAAGCACTTTAAACCACATTCAGTCCATTGACCCATTCACACACACCTTTCACACACTGGAGATGGTAAACTACCAAGTAGCCACAGCTGCCGTGGGGCAGTGACAGAAGCGAGGCTTCTGACCTCCACCAGTAGGCAAGGTGGGTGAAGTGTATTGCCCAAGGACACAATGACTGGGACCAACAGAGAGAGGGCAACCGGCAACCCTCTGGTTACAGGACGAACTCCAAACCCCAGAGCCACGGCAGCCGTGTTTATCTGAAACTGTGTGTGTCAGAGTAGATTAGGATTCAGCTTGTCGGCAATAAACATTACTGGTGGGTTTGGCACAAAGCAATAGATGAATATGTGGAAAGTGCGGCGGTGGATCTATTATGCCTGTTTCTCTTCCAAAGGCCCTGAGAACATGACCAGGTGAACAATAATGGGCTCTACCAGTAAACTGAAAATCTGTCATTGCAGAGTCAGAAACAAGTGAGTCAGAAACAATTGGAAATGGTTCACTACACACAAGACCAACCTTCATCCATGGCCAATTCAGTCTCCAGAACTAAATCCTATAGAAAACCTGTGGGGTGAGCTAAAGAGAAGACAGCATAAGAGAGAACCCAGGACACTGGATCGTCTAAAGAGATCGTTGCAAAGAAAATTAATCTGTCTCTCTTTATATTACAAAAGCATTAATGTTACACCAGGGGTACAACGAACTGTTCTGCTACTGACTTTGTTCAAAACCATTATTTCTTAACATCTCTGGCAGAGGGAAGCTAATAATAACAACTTTAAAAAATGAATAAAAACACAAGGGACGTAAAAACATTTAGCTCCCAAAGTCAACAAATTAATATTTAAAAGTTGAAGATGAGCAAAAAGGTTCTTTGTGCCATTTGGATGCTGCAGCTTGGGATTACTCTACAGTGAACATCTGCTGCTGTGTCCTGTTTTCAAGGAGCCTAGAGGCTGGCCCAGAAACTGATCAGACATCTGCACACCAGCTATTCACAGAAGCATCTGTCTGTGTCAGCAGAGCAACCAGAGGACCACTACAGTCCAGTGATGTGATAAAAAAAAAAAAACAACAACAAAGAGGATCCTAACTGAATATTGTCCTTCATATTGTCAAACCAGAGGAAAATATTCTGATATTTTAGCTCATTTGTTTGTTTTCAGATCATTATGAAGTCCTTCACGTCACTACTCGACATGGAGACTTGTCTAGCTCTGACAATGAGCGATTGTTACATGAATGCCCAATTGTTGCCTCAGTGAACTATTTTGCTTCTTTTAAAATTGTTGTTTTGGATATTTTTCCATGTGTGTATGCATGTGTACATTTGACAGAGGAGCAGTTTTCAAATGATAAACGATAGCTTCATTTGTCAAGAGGGAAATAGCAATCTAAGACAACCTGGCCCTTTGTGAAAAATTAATAACCCCCTGTTGTTAAATCTAAGAAATAACTGTGATTAACCACAATCTATTATTGATTTTACCCTGACCGTTGGAATTAGGAAATCTGTTAAATAGAACCTCTATGACAACATGAAGTAGGCTCAAAGATCACATCATGCCTCAGTCTTAAGAACTTTAACTACATATTAGCAACAAATGAAATCCCACCTATTAGTCTGGAAAGGGTTACGAAGCCATTTATAAAGGCGGGTTTCCACTATCGGAACTTCAGGGTAATTTTATCAGATTTTCATCTATTGGGAAAAAACTGTTGCCCCACTCCTCTCAGCCATCGTGTCTGAATACAAAATTGGCCCTTTAGGGATTTGCTAAGACGTCCAGATATCACGACCGTTTCGGCAGTAAGTACCTTCACCGATCAGCACCAAAAGGCGCCCAGAGCAGCAGAGAATAACAAGAGATCGACGTGGAAGAAGCAGGGGTGGTTGCTGCATTTCTGTTTGCTACTTCGTTACAAACTGCTTTGCCAGCAACTCACAAAAACGGTTGTTTGGCGACATCTGCTCATTTCCCTATGAGTTACAACCAATCAGCGTAGCATAACCACAGCTAACCCGCCTAGCGACTCTACAGGGCCATTTCCGAATACATATCTCAAGACTAGTACTCGGTTGGTTCCTGAAATGGCCCCGAAAATGCCCAGTGAAGTGGTGACACGCACATACTGTTAAGGTAAAATTACCCTAAAGTTCTGATAGTGGAAACATGAATTAAGACTATGGGACTCTGGTGAAAACTCAGTGTGTTTACATGCAGTAAAAGAAATCCAAATTACTGCCTTAGTCAGACTGAACTTGGACTTTTGAAATGCATGTATACACTTTAGTCGAACCCAACTGGGCTTCCCTTAATCAAGCTAATGCACCCAGATAATGCGGTTAGAAAACCGAATTTCTCTGCATGTAAACAATGTTCCCAGCTAAATCGAGCTTTTCCCAACCTGGGCACTGCTCCTTCCGGAACTGACGAGAAGCGGGAATAACACTGGTACGACAACAACACAGCGGCAACGAGTGTAACACAATCAAACAGTAGGATACTTACGAACTGTACTGTGCTGCAGCGTTATTGTCGTCCATTTCTTCATAGTGCATATCTTGCTTTTACTCCATCTGCTTCACTGTCCCCAGTATTTGTTTACTATTTATGTGACACTCTTGGCCAATCGGAAGAAGGCCGATGTGAAAGGGCCTGGAGAAGTGGTCAACATTCAGTAAAGTGGGCCCCCAACCAAAATTGAAATCATCAACAATTCATCCCGGAGAACCCAGAACCACATCTAAAGCAACGTCAGTACCGATTATTAAACACTGTGAAAGAGAATGGGCAAAAATGGCATCAATGGTGGAATTTTATGACGAAACAAAGTTGACGAAAAGCAATACAAGGGCGGATCTTATGATTTGCAAAAAAAAACAAAAAAACAACCTTCATAATCTCAATTCAATTCAATTCAGTTTATTTATATAGCGCCAATTCACAACAGATGTCATCTCAAGGCACTTAACAAAAAGTCATTTCAATACATTTATAAAAGGAAGAAACCTCCAGCAGAACCAGGCTCAGTAGGAGCGGCCATCTGCCACGACCGTCTGGGGGTTTGAGAAGACAGAGCAGAGACACAGAAGGAACAGAAGAAGAGTACTCTCTATGTTACAGAAAGTAAAAAGTAACCAGGACTTTTGAGAAAGAGTTCTATAGCCTGATCAACTACCACAGCAAACATGGTGGTGGCCATATGATGGTCAGGTGCTGCTTTTTTTTTTTGCTTCAGGACTTGCACGACTTGCCTTAGTTTGACGCAGCAAGACCTTGACGTCAAAAACACCAGCATGTCAGTTTCTGAATGTGAAGGTTATGAAGTGGCCGAGACAAAATAAAGACTTAATGATGATTAACATTCTCTGGCATGCCCTTAAAGAGGGCATTTGTTCTCAAAAACAATGAGGCCGAATTAAAAGAGTTCTACAAATTAGACTGGCCCAAGACTCTCCTACTGGAGCATTTACTAGCAAAAAGCAAAGCCTTAATTTCATCTGACTGAAGCACACAGATCCAGTTAAAGTCCCAGTTGCAATAAGGAAACTATAGGTGGTGACATTACCTTCTAATGGGTGAGTTTTGAAGATTTTTTTTTACCCGTCTTTGCACTGCACATGGTGAATAGATAAACAAGGATCCTCATCCAGTCTAGTGAGATGTTAAAAGAGATTAACCTCTGTCACACCATTTTGATACCCCAGGGAAAAAGAAAATGATAATGTTACCATTTTAAGCTCAATTTAAAACTGCAATTTAATTTTTTTTAAAGAACTTTTAGAGGTCATTATTCCGATAACAGAGGTCTTGTTAAGAAGGACTTTTCCATGAAATACATACACTCAAATTAAAAGCATTTTTTCCCCCATTAAATCTTAACCTAAGTGAGGCTTACACTGTCAAAGTCTGCTAAACAAACTGACATCCTCAGCATCATGTTTCTCTGCGAAAAGCAATGCCTGCAGCCTGGAGAAAACCCATCTCTAAAACCAGTACACCGCTGCTTTCAAGAGACGGGGGAAATTTGAGTTTAACCTCAGCTGAGTTAGCTCCCACAAGTTCCGCTTCATACTCGAGAAGGATTTGATGTAAACAAGTGTGTTTTGCCGTGAAAAGGAGGAAGGTGCAGTTTGCTTGTAACCAACCTTCCGGGACTGACCTCTGTTGCTGAAGGGTGGCTGTTACTATGGATACACGAGGGGAATCAAAGAGAGCCCACTCGCTCCTCTTCTCACCTGATGACGAACGCGCGGACGATGACACAAATCACAGCGGGGGTGTTACAGAAATCGCCGAGTGTTTAATAAGGGCAACCAGTGGGCAACACCTTTAAGGTAGATCTCCGTCCTCCTCGTTAACTTTTGATTCTGGCTTCCCCTTTGTGGCACGCTCACATTTTTAGTTGTCCTTTCATTGAGCCTCACATTTTCCATCTTCCTGTGGGTTTCCTGCTGCAGGAACTATAATTCCATACTCCCCAATCACCCAACGACGTCAACAGTTGGACCGTATGGTCTAATTCAGTGTCCCCCAACCCTGACCCTCAAGGCACCCTACATGTTGTAGATGTTTCCCTGCTTCAGCAAACCTGATTTCAATTGATGGCTCATTAACAGGCTTTTACTGAACTGCAGTCATCTGAAACAGCCATGTCAAAGCAAGTAAAGATCTAAAACATGCAGGGCAGTGTGGCTTGAGCACCAGGGCTGGGAGACACCGCTATAAAGAATGTTTCTGAATACATGTGATGGACGGAATTAGACATAACAGAAGTGGAGGGCTGATGTGAAGCTAACTTTTTTAAGAGGGACGTCAATGTCCAGTTTAGGTCTTTTTTTGTCTTCTAACTTACATGAGGGATTTCATTCAGATGACCACTTTGAATTTGTTTCAAAGTTGCGTGCGTAAAGGAGGCAGCAGCGTTTTGCATTCAAACACGCTGGCCTTTATGAATAATACATGGTTGGTGGACATTTACAAAGCAGCCCCAGCACAAATCCAGGCCATTTCAATTCCCTAAACTGAAGAAGGGCGCAGGTGCTCACGTCGCAAGCAACAGAACATCCGATGTCAAAGCCATTACCTGATGCTAAAGGAGAGCGCAGCTGTACGCCATGAAATGATGGTTTGAGGTTGGAAGCCAGGCGAGATCCGCTGTAACCATGAACCCATTTTGTCAAGTTTATTCAAAAGGCCTCAGTTTTTGATTTCGGATGTCAAATCTAAGAATGTGATGAAACTCATGCCGTGCCATGTGTTTGCTGTTTGCAGATCATTCAAAACGTGTACAGTTAAAATGTCAGATACATGTGCTAAGGTGGTTCTCCAGCTATAAAGATCTCCAATGTGTTAATTAGCATCGGTTTCACTGCATCGGTTTCAGCAAGACAGCGGTTGAGAATTTTCAAAACAAACTCAATCTCACTGACTTTTAATTAATGCCTCAGATTAAAATAGGGTAGGATTAATGCATTTTCAATCAGAAACTTTCCAAGGGTATTTATGGGAAAAGAAAACTGGAATTGTGAATATATACAGTTTTATAGCTCTTTAAAGAGCAACTCGACCCCCAAGAGGGCTGGGCGTAAACACCGGCTCGCTGTTCCAACTCCAACTCGCAACGAAGGCGTGGCCGAGACTCGGCTTCTTCTATGCCCCACGGCGGTGCAGCCATCACCGCGGAGCAAATAGCAATGCCCCAATTCAAATTCAAGTGCAGTGTAGGGTTTAAACCTGAAGAGGGAGCCACGCTGATGGTTTTTGGTAGAAAATGTACATTTTTACTAAAATGTACAAAAAAAGCAGAAATAATGACCAGACACACAGACAGCACTATTAGACACTCATTTATACAGTTTATCAGCAAAAAACCCAACAAGAAACGTTAATTGCTTTTTAAGAAAACCCACAACAATTAACAGAAAACTCTGGTTATCTGCCTTACATCCCTAAAGTAAGTCAACGAGAAAGATCCAAACCAGGTGGAGTGTTTAACTTTAAAGCATTGGAGTCCAAAGTAGGACGCGGGGGTCATTTGAGGCTCCTGAAATGATTTTGTGCGGCCGCCGACTGCAATTCAAGAATGGTACAATTTTGGCCCCGTCAGCACAGGTGGCTAATAGAGATGGAGAGCAAGTTTTACTTTTGTTTACTTTTGTTACAAAGATAATACATGAAGTTCAGGATAAACCTGTGCAATATAGAAAGCTATATGAAAGTAGGGTGCCTGTCTCTTCCGCTCATTTCAACTGACTTCTGAAAACTGCTCGGAAGAATCCAGTTTCGTTGATGTATTGCAACTTTACAGCAACGCAAAGAGTTACTTTCCCTGGTAACTAGTTACTTTTGTTATAGAGTAATTCAGTTACTGACTCAGTTTCTTTTTAGACAAGTAGTGAGTAACTCTTTTAAAGGTACTTTTTTGCGGTCTCTTAATTTTCAAAGCATCTCTCAAATAACTTTTACCCAAACCCTGATTTTATTACTGAGAGTCGACTTATTTTTTCCAATCAAGCCAAAGAGAATTTGCAAACACGATGCCTTGCATTAAATAAGGCAAATGTGCAAAACTCTTTAAGTTTTGGATCTATTATGATTCAATATATACCTTGAGTACAAAAAGCCCTTTATTTGCTTGGTTAAAATATTGCATAGCATATTAGTATTAGTATTAGCATATTCAGTTTACTAAATAGCAGGTAAAAAATAATAATCACAATACATGATTTAGTACATGACCACAGAACAACTCTGTAAGTCAGGGAGGAACGTCTTTCTGCTCAGGACCACTCCTTGAATACCCCATTAAGCTCCTACTTATCGTTCATTCAACTCGCTCCACCACAGAAGCCTCTGTCTTGTTGGCCTGTTTGAAACCGACAATAATGATTTTTTTTTTTTTTTTTTTATTGATGAAAGTAACCTAAATTTGCAAACATTTGTGGAAGGAAAACGTTAAATAACTGATTTGAAAATGTGAAAAAGAAAATACAAGTAATCAGAAATGTGCTGTAAAATGCGGCTTAAGTGGATCATTTTATAGACAAGAGAAATAAAAATAAGCAGCTACTACTACAGAAGAGACTAGTGATGATCACTTTATAAACAGCTGACTACAATGCACCCTCTCAGGGGGACCTCCAGAGAGAAAAGGTGTGTCCTTCAAACGACCCCCCCCCCCACACACACACACACACACACTCCCTCAACCAAACCCATCCCTGCACCACCCTAAAGAGATTCAGAACCCTACCTGTCTCAGGATGAAGCTCGTGGATGTGGTGCTGCCATCGGACCTCTTCAGGCGGCTGCGTCTGGAGTAAGTTCCTCTGTTGCCCTGGTGACGCCAAAACCAGAGAGAAAATGTCGACACCACATTTTTCGACACATGAAATAGATGAAGTCTTTTGTTTTTTCTCTCACACAAAAACTCAAGGGCAACTTCTTCAGAGCAACATCCACCCCACCCCCCCCCTCCTCCTCCATCAGGGCTTGAAGAGCCTCTGGCCTTCATCTATTCTGTTCTCTATGGTGACCTGATAAATGAAGTTAGTCCTTCAGTGCTCTCTCAGTCAGCCAGGCTGTTTTCTTTTTTCCTTTTTTTTTTTTTTTATGCGCATAGCAGCAGCGAACATACACAGCGTCTTGCAAAAGTGTTTGCACCCACTGAACAGCGTGTTGGAATTCAGTCTGGAGACATGGAGGTGTTTCCTCCAGGCTGCTTGGATACAGCTGCTCGGGTTTACAGCAAGCAGAGGCCGCGGAGAGAGGTTTCGCCTGGCACCGGTCGAGGCCATCCGCGGGGTGGGGTGTGGGGGGGGGGGGGTTGGGGGGGTTGGGGTGCTTGAGTCGTGAATGGAGTAGCTTCCCACAACAAGTATCCAAGGAGATGGATGGAAGTGAGATACGACCAGAAGAGGCAAAAAAAAAAAAAAAAAAGGAACTCCATAAAAAGGCGTGCAGCGGACCGGTGGCATCAACACTTCCTCCCTCTGCTCACAGGCTCGGCTCTCATCTACTCACGTTTCTTTGTAATCCCTCCTTACACCTACGAAAGCTTGGAACACTGAGTTTTCGGGTATTTGTGGGGACTCCTGTTAGAGCATTTCTGGATGGTTGTAAGGTTTTTAAGAGTCAGAGTTTGATTTTAAGAACACAAACTACTTTTTCTTTCAACAAATTTTCCTTCATTTTTCTGTTTTATAACCCCATGCCTCTGAGGTATTTGTTTATTAAGTGTCCTTCAGTGTATAACACAAGTTTCTGGTTCCTGACCGGGGAATTATTAAAGAACACATAAATAGACATCAGGGGTCCCCTGGCTAGAAATGAAAGCAGTTCTGTTTCCAGTCACACCTGGTTTTCTGTCCCGTGTGATAAAGAATCAACTGCGAGGCCCTTCAGCATGAGCTGAGTAACCATAGAGACCGCAGGGGTAGATTTGCCAGCAAGGTACAGTCTTAGGTCAAGTAGGGTTGACCTGGTTGGTGCTTTGACTTTTCAATTTTATTGGGATTTCAGGTCATAGGTCAACAGGAGGATGCCTGATTAATAATATTTTGTAGAACCGCATTTCATTGAAATTACAGTGTTTCCCATCGCTGCTACATAAAAACATCCCCACAGCATGATGCTGCCATACACCGGTAGATTGTGGCTTTTTATGGCTTTCCTTTAATAGTCTTCTTGCCACCGTATCAAAAGTGGCAGATTCAAGGAGCGTATGACTAGCAGCCGCTCGGACGACAAATTGTCCCAGCTTAGCTGTGGATCTCTGCAACTCCTCCAGAGTGGCCACAGACTTTCTGACTGCTTCTTTAGTTATCCACTACCTTTACTTCAAATCCCAATGAACACGTTGAGGTTTGTGGAATGTGAAAAGAGACCAGTGCTTTTGCAAGGCACCATACTCTCGCTGACCTATTTTCGTTCGTAGGCGCTTTGTTCAAGTGCGATGAGGTAACGCCTCACCTGAGGTGCAGAGAGAGGGGGTGGTGGTGGTGGTGACGTATGATAAATGGCTTAAGTTCTTAGCTCTTCTACCTCCGAGTCCCCCCCGGTGACTGGAAAGAGCGTCTGGACGCTTTCAGATTTTCGGATGCTCAATCTGCATCCCCCAAACTGTGGCGAGGATCTCAAGAGAGGATTTCAGGAGAGCTCCAGTGGGGGGGGGGGGGCAAATAAAGGAAGCTTAAATAGCTCAGATCACACAGCAGAATAAAAGGAGCAGTCCGAATATTTCACCAGCTTTGTGTCAGAACTGGGGCTAAAAAGGACAGGGGCTCAGCTTAAGTTGATCCCAAAAGTAACAGTAATGATTACTGTTTTAATTCGTTTATTGTGTAAAAAAAAAAACTAAAAAAAAACAAATACACAACTGCATTAATAATTGCTGAATAGACTATATGAGCTGCAAAGTCCCATTTTAAGTGCAATTACGACATTGAATGAATATGCCCAACTAAACAAAGTCAAAACAGTCTAACGTTTAGTAGATTTGTCATTATTATTATTATACTTTTTTGAATGTGTGTTTTATCTTTTCCTGAACTGATACAGATCTGGGACAGAGCAACTAAAAGAAAGCAAACCGTGCTGACTGAGATGTTGAAAGCGATCCGAACCGCCTTATACATCCTATAATGAGCTCCATTAGGAAATGTTTAATAATTGAGCACCCAATTTCATTTCTTTCTTAACGCATCACATCCTCTGGCGCGCGCGCGCACACACACACACACACACACCCATGATGCACTCCTCTCCCTGACTGATGACACCTCAGGGGAGATGTTAGGAGTGATGAAGAATGGATCTGTAGTTAAACTGAGAGCAGTGTTAATGAGTTCAGACTCTGCAGTTTTAGAAGCAACATTTTTTCATGTGTAGCTTTTTTTATTTAATACTCCCAACTTCAAGTGACTACCCAAGAGATGATTTCCTACTCTAATCTACCAACTATCTGCAAAATGTGTGTTTTTTCCAGTGGGTTTTGTCCTCCTACCTGGAATACAGGCTTCTGCATCCCGTCTGCTATCCCGTGTCGGGTGTAGATGTGCCGGGACATCTCAGCCAGCTCGTCGGTCCAAGGCGGAGGCTGCCGCTCCGCGCCGCTCCACTGGAACTGCTGCTGCTCCGGCGGCGGCAGAGGAGGCGGCGGCGGCGGGTGGAGGCAGTGCACCGCCGGCTCCAGCTTTTACGTCGCTTTTACGCCAGCAATACAGAAGAGAGCAGGTGCTGACGGAACCCACTCTGCAGCAGAACTGGCACCAGAGAGCCTTTTAACCATCCTCCTCCTCCTCCTCTTCTTCTTCTTTCTCCACATCACAAGCTGTGCGGCGTTCACGTTCAAAGGACAAATCCAGAATTTCAGACACTCGGCGCAGGATGAAAACGGCGCATAAGGAACACACTACGAATGATTGGTTACTACAAATACAAAGAGTTTTGATCCGTGGTAGCGAAGGCCGCCGAGGAATGAGTGTCCTCAGCATTTTTGTACAATAGCAGCTGGGAAGAAAAACGAACCAGTGGCGGTTCTTTCATGGATATATCGCCCTGGGCCAGCCCCTCCTTACATGCTCAATGCACAACACAACAATATTAGATTAACAAGAAAGGGACATTGGAAAGCTAAACATTGTAATTATTTGTCTAGTAGAAAGTAATAATTTTTTTTCATAAGTAGGTTTTAGAAATCCAAATACTGTTTCAATGAATCTGTAATCGGTGACGAGTAATTTATGAAACGTTTGCTTTGGAGATTTTTTTTTTTTTTTTTTTTTACATGTCTCAGTTTAAGTTCACTAAATGCAAAAAACAGAGCCAGAAAACCTACATGAAATGTAGAAGAAATATACTTTAGCTTATTGTATCAAACTTTGATGAGCAAAAAAACAAAACGTTTTCAGTAGAATGAAGCCACCTGAGCCTTTACCATGAGGATGAAAACAACTTAACTGTTAATAAAAAAATCATTTAGAACATTTGAACACCCATAACTTGAACGATTGGTGTCATTTTGTGGTGGAACACAGAAAAACTGCTGAGCTCACTCTTATTACAGTTTGAATAAAACAGTCTTTATATTTTTGGTTAAACTTGCGAGGTGCCATTGTAGATGAGGCCAGGGAGCAACACGAGGCTCTGGAGCCACAGGGTGCAGACCACTGCCTTACACGTACTACAGAGTTTGTTCTTCTTTTCCGTGATTTGATCATGTCATGCAATTTCAAGCATCTATCCATTGGTTATACCAGTTTATGCTTGCAGGGTGCCTATGGCAAGCGATTATTTGGCGAGAGATGGGATACACCCTGGACAGGTATCTTAACAGTTCCATCACAGAGTCTTTAAACACGTTCTAGTTACCCAAGTGGATTTAAATGTTCGACACAAGCAGGAACCTACCAAGGTCCAATTGTTGTGGTTCTATCTAGCTGTAATACAGGATAATACAAATCTTTCGATTTCCAAACACTTAAGGGACATGCTCACAAATAGAGATTATGTTGTACCATATGTGTAGCTGATTAAATGGGATACAAATCATCAGAAGAGTTAATAGTTTATACCTGCAACATTACTCACATTTTATGTACACATACTACATGTATCAGAGACTGAACTTGGGGCTGATCCGACTTTCCTTGAATTCAGACTTTGGTTGAGAGTCTTGCTCTGGCTATGAACACTGAAAATCTTACATCCCAGAACAAAAACTGTTGTGCATCAGTAGCCATTTGATTTGGTAGTAAATTGGAAGCCTGTTCAAGAAAATATTATTTTCATTTTGAAGCCAAAGCTGGCAATCCAAGAACATTAGTTGCTGTGATTTATTTATTCAGAAATTATGAGTTTAGCTACAAATAATTTTGTTTTTTCCGCAAAGTCTTAAACTGAATGAGTCAGTAATATCTTGCCAAAGTTCTTGCTTGTGCATCTTGTCAACACAAACAGATGATGAAATATTCTCAATCATCTTCTGCACACTTGAGTTCCCAGCTGCAGTTATTGTTGGGGTTTTTTTTGTAATCCTGCACCACATTTCTGGAAAACACACCACACACACAGTCTGGAACAGCAAATGCTCAAGCTGAGTATTTACCTGTGTGCAGATTTTTATTTGCGCTTCAACACCACACGGCACAGGCCTTCCAGCAGCATTAGTTAGAGAGAAGGGCAACGCTAATGAATAAATCATGAATTCTGGGAGGATCAAAAATATGGAATAAGTCAGCTAACTGATGCATGGGGGGGGGGGGGGGGGGTACTAATGTAGGATCTGTGATACTCTAATTATGTTTCTCTTAAACAAAAACCCATAAATAAAAACAGACCATCGTGGATATAGGTAATCTTTCTTTTATTTTAAAGAATATTTATAAGTTTGCTCCGTTACAAAAGCAGTTTTAAAATCCCGGATAAAGAAACCTTTTCTGGAATATTTCAAATGTACAGAATTATACAAATCCAAAGAGGTCGCTAGCCCAACGTGTGTTTATGTCACGGTTTGATTTCTAGAGAAGAAGAAGAAAATTCAAATCAAGGCATTCAGTGGTAAATAAATGTTCAAGAAGCTAAGGTGCAATATCAACATGAAAAATGAATCCCCCGTATTTTACATTTAATATACAACTCCAAGAACAGCAGGCTGCTAAGTAGAAATAGGGACACCTTCAGCTAAAACTGCTTGAGGGGGGAAGGGAGGGGTATAACTAGTTTTAACAATGCAAATTACACATTTATAATAGCCTTATACAGAAAAAAACCTAATCATATTCATACTTGATCTTGAAATATGTTATGGAATTAAAGATTTCAGTTATGTACATTTGCACAAACAGAAACTTAAAGTCCACTGAATTGAAGAGACCCTATCCGTGAAGAGACAGAAAGATGTAATGACATTCAGAAGATGCAGCATTTTAGAAGCTCAACAAACAAGAAAAGTCGAGTAGTTCACCGTAAAATTTGACGAGCCTCTGAAAACCGTGCCTTGATTCACAACGAGGAAGTTCTTACATGTCAACCCTCCTCCAACATACATACACACACAGAAAGAAAGCTACAGTTTCATAAATATCTCTTAAGAATGCGAGGACCGGTGTTTTTTTGGGAAAGCGGTGATTCATTTACAGTAACCCTAAAACATTTTTGACATTTAAAAACACAGATGCTGGTGAGGTGAAGAGCTGGCTTTACAGAGAGACACTGTTTCGCGTCAATTCAGATGAGAAACTGCAGAAAGACGAAAACTGAGCTCAACTTGCCTTCGCATGACCTTACCCTTAGAATAAAGTTTAAAAAAGCAGGATTGAAAAACAAATCTTATAGGAAGCTTCTGTAAATGAACTTGAAATTCCCATTTAACCATCATATAGCTGCAGCTAGAGTTGATCATGCCTTGCTTTGTTACTCATGCGCATTTAGGAAGAGCCCAGTTCGCCCTGCCCACGTACATCTGGTGTTTTCCGCTTTGTTTACCCTCGCCGGTGCAGTCGGCTCGCAGCCTTGCTGTACCAGACAGGCACGAAGAAGTACATCGCTCTGACTGCCACCTCTACCGTCACCAATATCTGGCTCCTGTGAAGGCTTGTGTTCTGTTCGCACGTTGCCTGAAGTGCAAGGATTGGGTTCATTCCTGCCTGTGAATGTTCTTTTATTAGAGCCCGATCCTGGCAGACACTGGCGGGAGGCTGCAGCTGCCGCACTGATTTTCCTATACGACCAGCTCAAACAAGGTTCTGTGAAGGGAAAATATAAGCGTCACTCAAACCCCATCCACGGTGTTGCTCTCTACCCACCCCATCATCTCCTGCTCAAAACATTACATCTAGAGGAAATTCTTCAAAGCTGATATTCGAAATAGCACTGTATGGAAGCAGTATTTTGTTGAACTATAAATTGTGAAATGCTGATAATCCATACATTAGTAAAACCAACAGTGTTTTTGTGTCGCCTTGTGGAGCCCAACATGTCCTGCCTCACAAACCGCAACCTAGCTCGGGTGCTCACCGGAAACTGGGTTACACATTCCAGCTACCCCAGCTGCTCTAGGGGGCTGCGAGTCCAGCTGGACAAGACATTTTAAGGCCAAAGACAAGCAGAAAAAAAAAGAAGAAGTTCAGCTGATTGAACAGAAACTGGAATATCCAAATAGTGTAGTGAAAGATCTGCTGGCGGTTAGACGTTTACAGCAAAGGCTGCTGATAATACACTGCCGGCTGTTGCTGAGGAGCAGCCTGGTGAGGAGGACCGGCAACGGGGTAAGACACAGGAGGCATGTTAGCGTTTTGATACGCCGACATATCCATGGCCACGCCCGGCTGGGCTGGGTAAGGAGCTCCAGGAGCTTGGGTCATGTACTGAGAGTTCATCCCACCGCTGCAAAGAGAAAACACAAATCTGCTGTTACCAATGTTTAACAGTGCTGTATTTATGCATCAAGTCCTACATATATTGATCTGCAGTGACTTGCAAAAGCATTCACGCCCTTTAAACGTTTTCTACACCTTACAAATGTCGACGTACTTTAGTGGGATTTTATATGATACACCTGAACACAAAAAATGAAGAAAAATGATCAATTGTTTTCAGAAATAAAAATCTGAAAAGTGTGACGTGGATTTGTATCCTATGGAGTGCCACCAGGGACTCTTGCACATACTATACCGAAAACCTTGCAAAGAGACTAGTGAAAAGTTCTCAGATAAACTATTAAAACCATATCATACAATTTTATATAAGTTTAGTGAAAAGCTCTCCTACAAAGTAGTGAAAACTGCTCATATAAACTGCTGAAAAGCTCTACCTTTTTATACAAACTAGTCCAATATTTTCTGGGGAGTACAGTTGAAACAGTAATGCGTTTCGTTGAAACTGGAAGACATCTCACTAGTTTGTATGAGCGCTTTTCACTAGGCTATATGAAAGGTAAAACGTTTGACTAATTTTTGTCCTGCTTTCAAAAAGCTAGCCGTTCTTTAAGCACATCTTCCATGCTGTGAAACATGCTGGTGGTAGCCTAGAATACGGCTACAGAGCACACTTTTCAGATTGAATTTGTAAAAAAAATTAAAAAACTCATCATTTTCCTTCCAGTTCACAATTTCACACTAATTTTCTGCTCCCCCGTCACATGAAATAAAACAAACTCCAATAAAACACATCGAAGCTTTCGGATGTAAGGTGACGAAAAGGTTCAAGGGGTAAAAAGAATCTTTCGGAAGCCCACATGGCATCACTATTGACAACCTCCAATCTGTCTTGTGGCTAATCTTTTACCTCATGTAGGGAGGCTGAGCAGCCTGGCTGTTGGGGGGCGCTGTGACGCTGGGGGGCATCGAATGTAGCGGTCCAGGCTGGTCGCTGGGCAGAGCGTAAGGCTGCGCAGGAGGAACCTGGGGGATACCCGGGGGCAGGTAGGGGGCACCAGCTGGTCCAAGGTAACCCTAATAAGTCATGAAGAACAGGCTGGTTTTAATCTGTGCATCAATCATCTAAATGATTCCTCCGAACGAAATTCAATATCTGATCTATTAACCTTGATGATTACATTCTTAGTCAAGATGAACAGCTCTTTAGGTTCATTTAATGTCCTTTCTGCTCTATTGCACATGAAAAAAAACTACAAAATCAAAGTAAGTTATTTAATTTTTGGCATCCAGGAAAACACCTGGCCATTGGGATTCTAGAACTATTAAAACGGTTTGTGGAAAACAGGATTAACTCAATGTGAATGAAAAAAACCACAGTGTAAACACGAAAAACAGACATCGTAAATTTGAAAATAACTATAAAGCTTGAACCGTAACCAAAGAACACAAACAGTCCAAAAAGTAAAATCAGAAATGTGTGTGTATGTATGTATATATATATATATATATATATATATATATATATATATATATATATATATATATATATATATATATATATATATATATATATATATATATATATATATAAATAAACGTGCAACCTAAGCTGTATTCATGTAATCATTTTTCACTATTTTCGATGTCCACATATAAAGTCGGGTTCAAATCCGAAAATAGAAAAGGCTGCAATGAAAGTGTAAGACTGGAAGCGAAAGGAAAGAGAAACGTAAAAACTATCAAACAATCGGAAAATATAAAACAGCAGTTTTAACAAATAAACAAAGGACAGCTGCTAGGTCGCAAGTTTCATATATTTGTTTTTTTATTTATTTTGGTTATGGTTTATAGTTATTTGTAAAATTATTTTCAAGTTTGAAATTTGTTTAGAATTCACAAATATTTTTCAAATTTATGTCTATTTTATGAGTTTACAATATGTTTTTACATTCACGTTGAGCTGATTATGTTTTGACGTCATTGAAAACAACTTGATTTCATGCATTTTACATTTTAAAAAAACTGCTGCTGTAAAGCTTACTGCTAAACCTTTTTTTTTTTTTTTTATTGGCTCCTTACACACACAACATAAAATCCCAACAAGGTCAAGTACAGCACTGAGGGGCACTCAAGTGTAGACCTGACCGGTGACATTGATAGACTATGAAATCTGCAGGGGGAGTCAGCAGCATCAATCATTACTGAGAAAAAATGAAGTCACTGTTTGGAAGGTGGAAAACTGCTACAGCTTCTCGGAGGAAGGAAAATAAATACTGACTGCAAGCTGCCTGGATAAGGAAAAAAATAGGACACATGAACAGAGGCGGTAGAAACGGAACCCAAATGTAATGAAGTCGATGCTTTGCGCCTTTTCTACCTCTCCTAAACGATTAAACAGAATGTGTTGTGTCTAAGGAGCTGAAATGTCATTAAAGAGTTACAGAAAAGGTTTTGCCGAAACAAAAAGCCTTGTCTGAACACAGAGTACCAAAAATTGCACTCAAGTAAGAGTACGACTACTTCAACATATTTGTACTCAAGTAAAAGGAAAAAGGTAGCTGTCCGAAAAAAAATTACTCGAGTAAGAGTAAAAAGGTATTTGGTTAATAGGCTACTTGAGTACAGAGTAACATCTGATCTAATATTTTTAAAATGATGTCGGCAGACAAACAAAAAAAACTAAGTTATGGGCAAATTCTGGTATTTTAAAGACTAAAATAAAAAAATTATACAAATAAATAACATAGTTACCTCAAAACAAATTTTAAGCAAAAGAAAGACTTTTCTAAGTCCATTCTTTCAATATAATACCAACACTTACACAGTAGGTATTGAATAAATATATCTTAGAACAAGAAAAAAAAAAAAAAAAAAAAAAAAAAAGGTACTTCCAGTGACTATTTATGATATATACTCACCTGACGTCAAAATGCAACAACAAGCTCAACAGACATTTGAAAACCAAAGCTTGTGTAGAACCAGGAGGTGTCCTTTAATAAACTGTAGGTGTCTATCTGTGTCTGGTGTATTTTTGGTTAAAATATGTTTGCTCTTCATTCTGTGAATTTACTCACAGCGGGAAGAGTACCTAGAAATTGTACTTATTAAGTAAGAGCAGTGATATTTCATAATAATATTACTCAAGTAAAACTAAAAAATACGGCATAGCAAAACTAATCTTAAAGTAGATTTTTTTCCCCAAAAAATTAATCAAGTAAATGTAACTAGTTACTTGCTACCCACTTCTGCACAGATGTCGCTCCTGACACCAAGCATTATTAATAATTACAAATGTATCACTTTTTGTCTAAGATGGACCCTTAAAATTATCAACATGCTGTCCGGTTTTAATGTTTTAAAATAGCCTTAAAGTACCTTGCAACTGGTACCAAAATACATATGTAAAATGAAATGCTGTATTAATACGACTTTACATTTTGAAGGCTTGAGACTGTTCTTATTTAGCTGTTAAATATTTTTAAATCCTTACTTAAATCGTGTTGTTACACATTTAACCTGTAAACTATTTTCAGTCGTATTATATGCTGGTTTTAATCATTCACAACAGACTCCAGATTATCTTGGCCTACCCAATGAGGTAATATGATTTATTAACATAAATGAAGAGGTTTACAATCAGAAGTGCTTCTCAGCACTCACTGTGTGTCACACTCTATAGACTGTCCGTGTAGCAATACCATCTAATTCACATTTTTACACAACGCAGCCTCACAAGCTTTTTTATGCAGCTGGTGTTCCCGTTCACTGTTAGGCTAATTCAAGTGAGGCTATTTCAAATGAGCCTCGATGTTTTGAGCTCGCTCCGTGGAACAACCCCTCAGTTTCCTGAACTGTGAAACAGCTCAAAGCTTAAATTATGCATGACAGCTCTGCTTCCTATTGATTGACCAGGAGATGCTTTTCTTGTTTGTCTAGCACAAAGTATAGATTTTTTTTTAAAAATCACTGTACATAAAATACAAACCTTTATTTAAAAAAATAACCTATAAAATAACTCTTAGGCTACCATTATCATACATCTTGCCTTTCATCTGTCAAGCTACCAATGAATTTTGTCCAGTATCTAACATTTAGCGTGGCATGAGGGTTTGTTTTTAATCTGTTAGGCACTTTACATTGCTGCTCGTATGGTATAATTTATAAATAAGGTTTGACTGATAAAGGCAGAATAATTTGCCCGAAAAAAAACAACAAAAAAAAGATTTTTGACCTGCATGGGCACAGAGGAGCCAGCTGGGCCGTACTGTGACTGCATCTTGGAGTACGCAGCATAGTAAGGAGCTTCGTTCACAAGCTTATTGTAAAGCTCCAAGGCCTCCATAACTTTCAGATTCAGCTCTGACAACTCCGAGTGATGCCTGTAACACAGAATAGAAGGCTGTGTAACATTGTTTAAGCTAATTCTGGCTTTTATGTGTTGTGAAAATTGACAAAACATCACCTGTCAATCTCTTGTAGCTTCTCATCAATCAGTGGGTTCATCTGTTCACATGCACCTGCTCAGTCAGACACAGGCAAGCAAAAGAAAGAAAACACAGTTAAGATAACACTCGATTGAGGCTGACTGCAGCTGTCTCTTGCAGAGCATCTAGATCTGCAGCAACATTGAGCTGTACAGTCGTGGCCAAAAGTTTGGAGAATTACATAAATATTGGAAATTGGAAAAGTTGCTGCTTAAGTTTTTATAATAGCAATTTGCATATACTCCAGAATGTTTTGAACAGTGATCAGATGAATTGCATAGTCCTTCTTTGCCATGAAAATTCCACTGCATTTCATTGCTGTCATTAAAGGACCTGCTGAGATCATTTCAGTAATCGTCTTGTTAACTCAGGTGAGAATGTTGACGAGCACAAGGCTGGAGATCATTACGTCAGGCTGATTGGGTTAGAATGGCAGACTTGACATGTTAAAAAGGAGGGTGATGCTTGAAATCATTATTCTTCCATTGTTAACCATGGTGACCTGCAAAGAAACGCGTGCAGCCATCATTCTGTTGCATAAAAATGGCTTCACAGGCAAGGATATTGTGGCTACTAAAATTGCACCTAAATCAACAATTTATAGGATTATCAAGAACTTCAAGGAAAGAGATTCAATTCTTGTTAAGAAGGCTTCAGGGCGTCCAAGAAAGTCCAGCAAGCGCCAGGATCGTCTCCTAAAGAGGATTCAGCTGCAGGATCGGAGTGCCACCAGTGCAGAGCTTGCTCAGGAATGGCAGCAGGCAGGTGTGAGCGCATCTGCACGCACAGTGAGGCAAAGTCTTTTGGAAGATAGCCTGGTGTCAAGAAGGGCAGCAAGGAAGCCACTTCTCTCCAAAAAAAACCATCAGGGACAGATTGATCTTCTGCAGAAAGTATGGTGAATGGACTGCTGAGGACTGGGGCAAAGTCATATTCTCCGATGAAGCCTCTTTCCGATTGTTTGGGGCATCTGGAAAAAGGCTTGTCTGGAGAAGAAAAGGTGAGGGCTACCATCAGTCCTGTGTCATGCCAACAGTAAAGCATCCTGAGACCATTCATTTGTGGGGTTACTTCTCATCCAAGGGAGTGGGCTCATTTACAATTTTGCCCAAAAACACAGCCATGAATAAAGAATGGTACCAAAACACCCTCCAACAGCAACGTCTTCCAACAATCCAACAACAGTTTGGTGAAGAACAATGCATTTTCCAGCACGATGTGGAGCACCGTGCCATAAGGCAAAAATGATAACCAAGTGTCTCGTTGACCAAAACGTTTACATTTTGGGTCCATGGCCTGGAAACTCCCCAGATCTTAATCCCATTGAGAACTTATGGTCAGTCCTCAAGAGGCGGGTGGACAAACAAAAACCCACTAATTCTGACAAACTCCAAGAAGTGATTATGAAAGAATGGGTTGCTATCAGTCAGGATTTGGCCCAGGAGTTGATTGAGAGCATGCCCAGTCGAACTGCAGAGGTCCTGAAAAAGAAGGGCCAACACCGCAAATACTGACTCTTTGCATACATGTCATGTAATTGTCAATAAAAGCCTTTGAAACGTATAAAGTGCTTGTAATTATATTTCAGTACATCACAGAAACAACTGAAACAAAGATCTAAAAGTAGTTTTGCAGCAAACTTTGTGAAAACTAATATTTGTGTCATTCTCAAAACTTTTGGCCACAACTGTATACCTTCCAGCTGGATTAGCTCTGTGGAGTCAGGAGTCGCATCTGCAGGATGTGCATTCTGCAAGAGCGCCAGCGTTCTGTCCATCTTCACCTGCAATAGGATAACGGCAGTTTGTTTAGGAGGGGACTTGGATGAATAAATCCATCTTCATAAGAAAGTGCTTTACCTCATCAATGTAGACAGGTTCGGGCTCAACTTTGGTTTCCAGACTTGTCGCCTCAGGAGTGGCTGACTGCTCAACGTACGCCACTGAGGAGGAAAGTTTTTGGAGTCATTTTACACAAACTGAAAAAACGTGCATCTCCCAGCATCCCTTGCGCCGCCCCCTCAATGCATTCTTGTTGGTTTGTGGCCAGTGATGACATCACAAAGTTGATAAAAGGGCACGGAACATGAAATCATTGTCTTTCCCCTGCTCATCGCTGAGCCGAACGGAGATGCTCAATTGAATTGCTAGCAACTTTCCCTCTTTTGTTCCGACCTGCTGGATCAGGAAAGAATTCTCCTGAAAACTTTGAAGTATTACCTGCCAAGCTGTCCGGCTTCCCGTTTGTGCATCTAGGTAGTCTGCTGGCATATGAGCTATACCAAGATAGCTCTCTGAAGACAGCCCCGATTCCGGTCATTGCCTGCATTTGGACTCGTCCATCTCTGACCTCGGCTGTGCACGGCCGCTTCTACCACCGTTTGAACACTTTTGTTCCCTTTTCTCCATCGTCCGTCGTGGACTGGTGTGGATGGAAGAGAATCATCGCCAAGTAGGATAAACCTGGTTTATTTCTGATCAGTCTGGGTAGAGGAGTTAGGTCCGACGGGTTAGATCCCGTCTTTCTGTTGGTTGATACAAATTTGTGAACTTGTAAACAACTGTTCACTCATCGCCATTTAGCGTCACCGCACGCTGGCCTTGAGTGTTGTATGCTCTGTGTTGTAAACCGGTTGTCGCTAGAAGCCGTGCTGGATCTCTCCTTTCTAGCTTTTCCTTTTATTCTGTTAACGTCAGTCGATTGTAGCCGTACCGCCACTTGTCTGGGCCAGCTACCCCCCTAGACCAGGTAGTGTGGTATCCATCGTCTGAGTCTGGCCTTTGAAGCCCATGCGGTCCGGGACTGTGTCTCTTTGCTTCACAGAGTGGAGCACAGGACTGATAAGAGCAAAGACTTTATGATTCTCTGAGTATTACATTAATATAGGAGTGGTGCCCCAATTAAATCATTGAATCTCATCAATATTTATATTAATATTAAGTTATTAGTCACAACTATTGATGTTGAATCAAACCACACATTAAATCGCTCGCACTCTGTGCCTTCCATTTCCCCAACATAAGGAAAATAATTAAAAAACAATGAAGCATATCTGCTCCCGGATAAATCAGGTAGCTGTGGGAGAACTGTGTGTTGTTTGTGTTACGGTTAAGTAGCCACACTGTTCCAGAGTTAACAAAATGACAGACCTGGCTCTGGGTCAACATTCAAATTGGTTGTGACAAAGTTCGAGGGGAAAAGCCCGACTCCTCTGTGGTTTTCTCCTTTCCACCAATTTGGATCACTGAAAAAAACAAAAACACGATATTTTCTAATTAGCATGTTCAATTTCTTATCAAAACTATTCTTGCTCGGTTGCATCCAGTGGTCTTTGCTCGATACAACAGAGCACTCATAAATGAGCAAGTTATGAAACAATACCTGTCATCCAAAACTATAATAAGTTCTCCGGCTTTAAAGGTGAGCTCGTTGTCTTCCGCTGCTTCGAAGTCGTACAGCGCGCGCACTTTTCGGATCTCCTGCCCTCCGCCTCCGTTAGTGTTGGTTGGTGGGTCGGAGGTCAAGGCCAGAGGTCGTGTTTCTGCTTGCTGCTTCTGTTCCTGTAAGGATAGCTCAATAGCTGCGAGAGGAAGAGAAAGAGAAAAATAAACCGTTTCTAAATTGTGTGACACCTTTTTATTTAAAAGAACCAACAGGATCATTGAAAAAACAAACAAAACAAAAAACAGGTGAAAGGTGAAAAAATATTATCTAAAAACCAATAAAATCTGAGCAAAATCGAACAGTAAAAATATATGGCATCTATCTTTACCCTTGGCCAGGTCATCATCATCTGGTGTTTTGCTTGCAGCAGGTGGGCTGACCTTTGCGCCGGATCCCTGTGGTCAATATAAAAACTTAAGGTCACATCTGTGTGAGCGAACACACAAAAGGGGGAGGAAGGAGAGAGCGCTGCACAAAGACTGAATGTGAAAAATCTGTTTCCTGCCACCTGCATTTCATGCTGGGTACCACATCGTGTCGGTGAGTTTCACTGCCGGTAAACATACAACATCGAGGAGAAAGTTGGAATTTCCTGAAAACCCCCATTTCTAGTTCAATTTCACACATTCTGTTGCTTTCAGGGACTGTGACCCACATGCTGAGTGGCCAGTAGGCTAAAAAAAAATAAGACAGCAAAAAGGTTCCTCTAACACAACTAATTTAAATAAAAAGAAATGAAAAGATAATGTAAAAAAAAAAAGAAAAAAAAAGACATTTGTGTTTGGAATGGGTGATAGGCGAAGGTAAATACTGGCGCAGCTTGAGTCACACAGCCTGCTGATATTTGCTCATGAGCTTTTGCAGATTAAATGTCATACCTGCTGCCTCATGTGTCACCTGCCTTCCAATGAGCCACACTGCTCCCCCTTTCTCACACTCTCTAAACGGAATCTGAACGGTTTTTACACATTTCGTGGCTTAAAGTGTGTCGTCAATGAATCCAGTTCTACTCCTTTAGAAAAATTGATCGCATAATGACTTGCCTTGCAAAAATATTCAAACTTAAAGGTATGAGGATGTTTTTTCAAAATAAAAAGCTTTAAACTTTGCCATTCATTTTTAGTCATCCCCTTCTACTCTGGTAGCCCTAAATAAAATGCGGTGCAACAAAATGGCTTCAGAAATCACTTATTTAATAATTTAACAAGAGGTTTGTGAACAAACAGGAGGAACAACGCAGAGAGGTCAGAGGTTTGGTTATAAAACAAGATCTCGAGCTTGGTCAGACGAGACCAAACCTGAACTTATCACCCAACACATTTGCATGTAAATTCTACATATGGCAAAAAAACCCCAAAACAATACTGATTAACCTGAGTACATCATTCCAGGAGTAAATCCTAATGGTGGCAGAATCATGCTCTGGGGATCCTTCTCTTCAGCACGGGACAGCGAAGCTGGACAGAGTTGATGGAAACGTGAATGAAGCTAAATACAGGTTCATCCTAGAAGAAAACCTGCTACAGGGTGTAAAAGGCCTAAGACTGGGTTGGAGGTTCACTTTCTCTAAACATACAGGCAGAGATACAATGAAATGTTTTAGACTGAAGCATATCGATGTGTTAAGATGGCTCTGTCACAGTCCAAACCTAAATCCAATTGAGGATCTTTGGAAAGACTTGATATAATCAGACACCGTCCATACAGCCTAAGTGAACTTGAGTTTTTTCAACAATGTGAAAAAAAAATAAAAATAAATAAAAATAAAAACAGGAAAGTTGATAGAGGCATTCCCCAGAAGACCTGAAGCTCTAATTATAGACAAGGGTAATTTGAGAAAGTATTGAATGAAGGGATGGATGAGTAAACAAAAACAAACCACCCTTCAGTTTTTTATTTGTGACAAATGTTTCCAACCTTTTCCTTTCCCTTCATAGGTACTGTATGCATCACTTTATCTTTGCCTATTAAAGCCGCAGTCCGGAGATTACATTTATGTATCAAAGTTTTATAAATCTTTAAAATGATAGTGGGATTCAATATTATGATAATAGGCTGGTGCTCCACAAAATTTGTTAGTCTTCCCAAGTGTCGTCTTCCTCCCACAGACCGCTATTCATTTCACACTGACCACCAATTTTTTTTTATTTTTTTTTAGCCATGCGCATCCTGCAAATCTGTGAGGATGGGGCCACGCACACAAGGCCGCTCCTGTTTACAGTCGCCATATTGGAAAAGTGTGAGTCATGGAGGAGTCGCTCACCTCTGAAGTGTCCATAACAAAATACAATTGTGTGATGCTCCATAATGCTTGCTGCTTTCCTTTTTGACCCGTGTGACAACACAGGTGATGTGCATGCACAACTGTTGGTGGGGCTAGAGGGAGCAGGAAGGAGGGAGGGAGGGAGGGATGTTTTGCGAGGGAGGGAGGGATGTTTTGGGAGGGGCCTTGATAGTGGGATTCAAAAAAATCTCTCTCTCCCTCAAATACTCCAGACAGCAGCTTTAAAGAAATTCCAAATACAATACACTAATGCTGGTGGAGTATGAATGCTTTTCTACAGCTCTGTGTTCTCCTGTTGGATGACAAAATTATAGATCAGAGACTTTACAACAGTTGGGGAGTAAAGTCTGCTTCAACTTGTGACTCATACATTTACATAACGTACAGCACAAGAATCATTCAATGGGGGAGCAGAAACCAGCTCGAGCCAATTGTTGCATTGTGGGATACGGTAAGGTAACCAAACTGATGGCGCGTCTTATTTGAAAAGCCCTATGCAACTTTCTTGAAATCATTCAGGATACTTCTCAGGCAATTTTTGCATGAAAAAGTACGGAGAATCAGACTAATGATATGAAAGGTTTTCTACTAGCTCAGAACTTAGCATCTGCATCCTGTTTTTTACATTTGGTTCTCCCAGTCCGGACACATCTGGCCAATAAAAACACTTAACGCTCCAGCCTGGTTTGTACTAAAAAGTTTTGGTTCACTTGGAATGCTCTTTGAGGGAAAAGAAACCAAACAAGTTAACAAACACATCTGCTTTGAACCAAAGTAAATAAACTATAGATGTGAAAATGCCCTAACTGAACCCATTGAGGCAGGGATGGTTGGACGGTAAGTGTGATGTGTGTTTTCAACGACAATTTACTTAGAAACTACTTTTCATGTCACTTAATATGACCAAAACTGGAGTAGAAACACGATACCCTCCTCAGAGTCAAGATGGCGTTTACTTTCCACTCACCTGTGAGGTGGCTGCTGGGAAGGTGACCCCTTCCTCCTTCAGAGTCTTGATGGTGGCACCAATCAGGCTGAGCTGCGGATCCTTCTGGAAGTCTTCTGCCCACTCCACCATCATTGCCTTTAGCTTTTCACACACCTTAGGGTGGGCCTACGGAGGACATGAAACAGAAATGCATGTAACTCACTTTTGAACCTTTGCTCCTCCTTCTCAGCCCTGACCCTACCGATTGCTTCTGTGGTGTCACAGTAGGGTTTAGAGGAACCGGGTCTATAGGCTGTAAATGTTTTTACTCAGCAGACTATTAGAACAAAAACCTTAATAAGCCTGAAAAATGTAAAGAGTGAACATTTTTGAAGTAATAATATTTTACCATTACAACAATCATCATATTACCAACCATAGTTCATATAAATGTAGCATAGTTCATACAAATGTAAAACACAAGAATGTCTAATTAAATATATTTAGATGTGTCACGTGTTATCAGATATTTCTCACTTTCTTTAAAGATAAAAACTAAGGTATAAGTAAAAGCTGCTGCTTTGGTAACTTTATGTTGCATATTTATGAGAAACCATCAAGCAGCGATGAATCAGCCTCTTTGCAGGAGTGTCCCATTTCTCGGCGGAATATTTCAACCGCTACCTTAATTAGATGCCAAGGGATTGGGGGAGGGGGATGTAAGGGTAACCCAAGGAAATGGGATTCATTCTGAGTACTCTGAGGTGAAGGTGCTTGTTGGCCTTAAGGACAAAATACTGATTCAATGTCCTACATCTGTAAATATGGGTGTGTGAGGTCTTTTAGGAGTAAAACTTGCACAAAGATCGGAGACGAACAAAAATAAATTAAAGAAAAAGAAGAAAACCTACGGATGGTCACATACCTTGTTTAACACACTGCGCACTTCAGCAGAAAACTCCCTTGAGCAGATTTCCAAATGGAATATTTTGCCACAGTTTGACACGCAGGCACCCAGCAACTGTAACAAAAGATAAAAGCACAGGATCCTTTAAATCCAATATTAATATCAGGTGGGTGGTTTAATGATTAGGTATGAATAATAGCGACTGACGTTTAAAGCAACATCGGTAAGAATGGCTATATCATGGCTGCATGGTAGTTTAGGAAAAACAGAAATGAAAACAAAAACATAAGTAGAGATATAATATTTTAAAAACAGTTAAGACAAGATTCCTATACTGAATCTATGATGGAAGAACATACCCTTAAGAAGTATTACTTTATTAAAGACATTTTCAAGACTAGCTCTGAAATTAAATCATTTGCTTGTGTTACTTAAAGCACAACTAAGTCAAGTAATATTTCACTCAAAGGTTGTAAAAGTATATTATGTTGTCAGTGAGATAATTAAATATAGGTCGCTAAAATAATTGAACTAATTTAAATAAACATATTCAGTAAAGTTGATATCGAAATAAATCTAAATATGTGTATGATTTAATCACAATGTTTTAATGATTAAATCAAAGTGCTATAAATATTTTAAGATATATTCAGAAAATAATACCACTATTTTAAAAATAAATACAATAAACTGCTTTGGATTTCTTTTAGAATGAATATGTTTTTGGAACATTTAAGATATATATTTATAAAAGGTAAAGTGAAAAAAATCATTATAAAAAGTAATAAACACAATTCTAAGATAAACAAGTTCAATTTCTCTGACTATAAATCAAAATATAGATTGCAATATAGAAACAATTGCAAATTTAAAAAAAAATTCTTATTAAAATTGATATCTTAAAGAGTAAACATTTTTATGAATTAATCACAATATTTTAAATGATTATGTTAAATCAAAGTGCTACAAAATATTTTAAGATAATGAAATAATAGCACTATTTTTAAATAAATATCTGCAATAAACTACTTTGGGAATTCTTTAAAATATATTTATAAAAGCATAGCAGTAATTTCAGAATGAATATGTTTCGTGAAACATTTAGGATATATTTTTTTAAATAAAATATATAATATATGTTAGAAAAGTACTACAATTCTAGAATAAACAAGTTCAATGTTCCTGAATATAAAGCATTCACCGTGTGTAGAAATTAAGTAGTAGTTGGCAATATAAAAAGGTATAAGGTAGAAATGATATAAATTTAGCCAAAGGTAAAGATATTGACTATACCGGCCTACACCAGTTTGCTGTTTTACATTTAACGGAGAAGAAACCTGTTAGAAAATATGTGCAGGCTTTTTTGTGCAATATTAAATTTGTAAACAACAAATAATAACCAGGAAAGCAGACAATTTTGAACTTTGTGTTTTCATAACATTTAGCTTTTAAAATATCTTCATCTTTATGTTATGAGATTTTTTGTGTTGTATTTTTGGAGAAAATATTTGAATATTTTTTTTATGCGTTTTGCACAATGAGTGCTCTTTAAATGGCATTGTATACGTTTTTGAAGTTGTTCTCCTGCAGTGTATCTAGAAAGTGAGAATGTTTATAAACAGTAATTTTATAATGAAAAGAGAAGAATATATCGCAGTAGATATCGTTATCGCAAAAGCTTTAGATTATATCGCACTATAGATTTGAGGCCATATCCCCCGGCCCTAGACTTAAGTGCTACTTCTTTTCATATCTATGCCTAAAATGCTGTGTGGAACTCACATTTAGGGCCTGCATGGCAACATGAGGCACTTTGTGGTTGACTCTCTTCATTATGGATCTCAAGCTGTCCTTTGGTCTGTAACAGAAAATAAATGATGAATCGCCAGCAAAGTAACAATAGAACAGGATACTGTATCGGAAGACCGCAAGTACAGATGGGATCTAATCTTAGACTACTTCTAGAGTCTAAAACTTCTATCCATCCTCTTGAAACGTGGTCTTGATGTCCTAAGGTGAAAGCCTTTCTCCATCTTACCCATTGGCCGTCGTTCCAATTTTGTCACAGATGTCCATGATGAGCCCCCAGTCATCTGTTGTGTTGTTTTCATTTGTTGCCTTCTCTGAAAAAATATGCGAACAAGGACACATATGGCGCAGTGAGAAAACATGCTCACTGGCACTGGCTTGTTTTTTCTCATGCCAGCCCCAATGGGAAAGTGTTGAAATTATACACATCATCAATAGAGTTGCATGTTATTTTGGAACCGTTTTTTTTTTTTTTTTATCTACCACAGTCGTCATGATGGAGGTAGATTTTCTGTCATACCAAAGAGAACTCAACTTTTTAGTAACATGATGGCAGGAAATCCCCACGAATTAACATTTGTCACAACACTCATGACTCTTCAGTCAACAGCGCGCCATTGTCACACGAAGTGTCGCAAAGGCAGACAGCTGGTGAACGCGGATGTTTTGAATGAAATTTACATGAAGCTGTACCAAGAGTGGGCAAGTAATAATCATTAAATTACACATGGCAATCATTTGAGGTGATGGACGACTGTTTGCATCATAACTTCTATTTACCTGCCAAAAAGAAAAAGCATGTTAAAACGAACTGAAACGCCGTTTTTTTTCCCACCCCATCACTGTCAACATGTTCTTCCCCGCTAACACCGCTTATGTCCAAGCGCTACATTTGGATGTTTGATTTGAATAAATGTTCAGCTCATAGCAGCAACATGGTTCAACTTGAAACGCCAGTTGCCTGAGCAGTATTTCTGTTTCATTTCAAACGTTCAAAGGAGAGGCCAATATCTTGATGAGGCAGTATTTTTCAGAATTGCAGCTAAACTGTGGTGTTCAGTGAAGCCAGTGTCAAAAATATGATATTGTTTATTAACAAAAAATAAATAGAAAATAGGATACACACAAACAACAACAAGAATTAAAGCATATTCTGCTATCAAGGCATTAAAAAAATGTTTTACAAACTGTTTTTCATTTTAAATCAGGTTGTTTTTACATTTCTAAGTTTTCCCTGGCTGTTAAGGTTAAGGAGCTACCTACTGCTGGTCAGTAGGCTATTTAAAAAAAAAGGGCTACTACACTTTTTTCATGCTTAAATAAAAGAAAAACTCCTGATGGTAAGACAATGTTCCAGTCATTAAATATATCGACAGTAATGATGTGGATGCTAAAGAATCTCATCCATCAATTACAAAAAAGGAAATACCATTTTTTGTTGGCAAGCCAGAGGGGAAAAAAAAACTTGATGTTTTTTAAGAACAGTTTTCAATGGACCTAAACTGTTGACATCATCTATCATGAGGTGCCTGTGGGAGTGCCAAACCTACATTTTAGGGAAGGCCCAAGGAGCTGTAACCTAAATAAGTGGGTTGTGTACTAAGCCTAACTACAACCCGCAGAGTATAATAGTATGAAAACAAATTGAGAATTCATTTAAAACATGAATCTGCAAAAACAACTCTGTTTGACTATTAAATACTGTATGTCCTGCTACAACAGACAATCTGACAACATTTAACTTTAAATGTTGACCATTAAATTGCTTATTTTAAACCTATTATTATACTTAACCACAGGGCATTTATGAATTTTAACTATTATATAGAACAAAAAAATTACTACACAAAATTCTCCCATGTTGACCAATGATCATGGTCCTTTGAATTATCATGTATAAACCTTGATTTTCTTGATTTTTTTTTTACATTTTTACTAAATTAAAAAGATTTTGGAAAAAAATACATTTGAGATTATAATTTATTTATTATTATTTATGTATTTTTGTTTCTTGGTTGTATAGTAAATATCCCGGGATTCTGATGTGATTGACATTATTTTCACATCATATTGTTAACTAAAAATAATCTAAAAGAGCTCCAGAAATCAAGATTATTATTTTTTAGCAAACTGTGATGGTGTTTTGGGAGCAAATGTGATACTGACAACTCAGTTTGTGTTCAGACTCATAGTCGGTAAACAAACAGTCCTCAACATAACCAAAACAAAAATAAATAAATTAACCCACAGCAGTCTTCAGCTTGTCAGCTCGTCTGTTATAAATTCATAAAAAGACCCACAGTTGTATCTGTTGACATTACAAAAGCTTTCAGCGCTGAAATAACTCCAGATCGAACTACAGCAGCTAAGTCAGCATTAGCTTCGGGTTTCGTCAGCAGCTCTGACTCCGTTAAAACTAAAAGGCCCCCCAAAAAACAGCGCTATACTTACCGACATCTTGGTCAAAGGGGTTTTGGGAAAACAAAGGCATTTTAAACGATATGAAAACAGAAACTTGACTCCGGGACAAAGAGGAAAACTAGATGTGTTACCCAGACTAAACCTAAACAAATGTCTCTTCCTTGTCCATTAAAGTTGCACCAGTTGCTCTTCCGGAAGCTTGGCTGTCTCGTATAATGCCTGAGCAGTATTGCTCCAATCGAATGTCTGTGAGAGAAAGACAGCTGCATGTAAACCAGAACATTTTATCGCATCTTGTGAGTTTTATATCGACGTATTTTGATTATGCGGGATAACGTTTATTCGCAGATTATTGGAGGGGGAATCATTAAATAACGACAACTTAAACGAAACGTGTTGGTCAACTTTCTAAGGGAAATAGTGACCTCTGGTGGAGAAAGGGAATATACTCAGTTTCTATTTGGCAGTTTCTGACAGCTGCAAAGCTACACCACAAGTTGGCAAATTGACGTTCACGAAAACACCTTTTGGGGGGGGGGGGGGGGAAGCACCAGTTCTTAATCTCAAAACACAATGGCCTATATATTTTTGCGAACACACTAGCTTTATCAAAGCACAGAATATTGGACTCGAACTCAGGCAGTGGCCCTGCATATTGCCTGATAGGCCACATGTATTGTTTGTCTTGTTGAATTTTAAAGCCCACTGTTATCGACATTGTCTGTTCCTCAACAAAATGTTATAATTGATATATTCCCTAATGTTACTTCTATTGTTCAGTTTGACCTACAGTTCACCACATTCATTATTTGGGAGTTGAGTGTTAGCATTTGCTGTTCAGATTCTAAGCAAGATCATCAACGTTTGTTTCCTTTATTGCATATAGAAGAAATCAAATCAAACTTTATTTATAAAGCGCTTTTCATACAAGAAGTTGCATCACAAAGTGCTTTACAGATTAAAATGACCCCACATAAAACCACCTTCCCTTCCCTCCCCCACAGATTTAAAAGCATGGTCACAGTTATACCCCCCTCCTCCCAACCCAACTCCCGTGCACACACACAGTTAAAAGCAACAGTAAAAAAGGACATTGGGCCGAGTGCAGATGACCCATGCAAGGAAACGCCATCAGAGGAGCCATCTGCACCGGCAGCGGTAGATTAACAGCAGCAGCCGAGGCGCTGACACAGGGCGCCCAGTGGAGGGAAGGCCAAGACCCCCACCTCCACACAAGCTCCACCTGGAGAGCACCCAGGGAGCCACAGCCGACCACCGCTCCCAGGGCAGAGGGCTCCCACAGAGGAAACACTGGAACGGGGATTAAGATAAATTAAAGTATAAAAATAAACAGTAAATTAATGTGCTAAGATTAAATAGTAAAACACTGATAAAAATATAATCATATAAAACATGCAGAGCAATTAAACAAACAGTAATAAATAATGATCAGTTAAAAGCTAGGCTAAAAAGGTGAGTCTTGAGCCTGCTCTTAAAACCATGAACGTTCTCCACGCCCCTGAGGTCCTCTGGCAGCCTGTTCCAGAGGTGAGGGCCATAAAACTGGAAAGACGCCTCGCCATGAGTGTGTGTCCTGACTTTTGGGGTGACAAGGAGACGGCTGCCAGAGGAGCGCAGAGACCGCGAAGGTTTATATGGTAAAAGCAGTTCAGAGAGATATGAAGGCCCAAGACCATTAAGGCACTTAAAAACCATTAAAAGAACCTTAAATTGACCCTAAAATGTACGGGGAGCCAATACAATAATTTTAAGACCGGTGTAATGTGCTCCCGCCTCCTGGTCTTCGTCAAGACACGTGCTGCTGAATTTTGTAGTAGTTGTAAACCTGATATACTCTTTTTGGGAAGACCAGAAAGCAGGGCATTACAGTAATCAATTCTACTGGAGATAAAAGCATGCATCAGTGTCTCCGTATTGGCCCGAGAAAGAATGGGGCGGACTCTGGCGATGTTCTTTAGTTGATAAAAACCTATTTTGGAAACATTTTTAATGTGAGGGATAAAAGTCAGCTCAGAGTCAAAAATCACAAAAGACAGTTTGGAGTGAATAAAATAACCATTGGATTTTCCAAAAACAAAACATAAACAGTAAAATCAAAAAAACAAATACACTGTGACAGAAAAGCCCATAAGAAAGAAATAAAAAAACACAATTCTCTTATTTCTCACATCTGGTATCATCCACGGAAATGCACTAGAGATAAAACTGCTCGGAGAGTTGGAATCCAACTCTGACAGTCTTTGGCTGTGATGTTCATACAGTCAGCAGAAGGGACATCTTGTCAAGTGGCTGATGATCACAGTCTTTCCACAACCACACATTTTAATACCTGTACCTCCGCATCCAGATATTATTTGTCTTCCTCTGTTACATTTCTACATACCGGTCTCCAAAGTCCCAGTTTTTAAAATGTGACAACAGATTGGGCAAATGCATATTAACAACTGAAAATAAATAAATAAATAAACAAACACAGGTCACTTAGCAAATCCTTATTGTCTTACCCCTAACTCTGAACTGGAACATAGTTAGGTTGGGTTTAATGTGTTCCTAATGGACACTTTGGTGTACCAAAGATTGCATTCTGTTATCTTTTTCTGTGTTTGTTATCTCCTGTATTGAATGTCAGGAACACAGTATAAGCTACCAGCATTTGTTCCTTGTTCAATATCACCATTCAACACAATTCGTTAGTATTCACCTTGCAATACCAACAACAAGGCATAGACAGAGTGTTGGGCCAAGGTTGCATGGGGACTTAAGTGGAATATAATTTAGGGGTCTCTCTTTCTGTTAGGAACATCACCACCACTAACAGCGTTTCAATACAGATTTGGTGGAATCTGGGAGAGGAGTCCAAGTTGGTTACTTTTTCCTGAGATGTATTTGTGAACACACCGAGCTCAAACTCAAAGATTAAACTCGTAGTATCAGATTGTAGCCATGGTAAACACAACAATCAAACTATGATGAATATTCTTTTTTGCATTTTCACAAAGTAAACTTGGCCATGCCTTTAAATCTTAAATTTAAATGTCAAACAAAATCTAAAAATGTAAAATATTTTCATTTATCTGTGCTGAAACCATGTAATCAAATTTAATGGTATTCTCATTCCTAATAAACAAATGTTGACATTCTGGATTTAAGGTCTCTGTTCAAATTCAAGCAGTTCTGCGTGGTGGTGGGTCTGCCAAGGTCCATAGATGTGGATAACAAAACGGCTGGGGACCAAGGGGATTTTAAAAGACTATAGGGGGCGCGCTTCTCGTTTCCTACACTCAGAAGAAAGGCCCAAGAGGAAGTACTTGTTCAAGATAAATACCTTCTGTTTCTATCACTAGTTCTACCGAAGTCTTGTGCGAGGCAAAGCGTTGGTGGTGACTTATTCAGTTCCAGTGAATATAAATAATGTCTAAAGGCAGCTCGGACAAAAAGTATGATTTCTGACGGAAATATTGCTAAAGTCCGACTCTCACGCCCTTTTTTCTTTAACGAGTTAAAGCAAAAGAGGAGGTGGTGAGTGGAGGTAGCATCTTGTTTCAGGTGGCCGCTTCGTGCAGTAGCCACTTTGCTCTCCCTTCCTGACTCGGTGAAGCTGACAGCCGCCGTCGTGCAGGACCAGAGACCGTTTGGGGGTTGGAGTCATGTCGGCAGCTGCTCAGGGGACCAGCAAGGCGGCCCACGGTGACGTGGCCCCGAAAAAGAAGAAAGGACCGGGCGCCTTGGCCACGGCCTACCTGGTTATTTACAATGTTGTTATGACAGCCGGGTAGGTAGCGTGGTTCCTCCTCGTGCTAACACTGCCGCCGCCAGTGTGGTGGAGCGTGCGTTTGCGCTGTTTTAGCAAATCAGGACCGGACGGACGTCACATAACATTTCGCGTTTTGCACTATGCTAACTTGGAGCTGTTCTTATTACCGGTTATTATTATACATGTTTATATTTTAAAAAAAGCAATGTTACCTTCTATACTTTTGATTTGAGTAATTTTGCACGGGTTCCGACAGCTTACAGCGATTAACATAAGAAGAGCAGCAGACAGACAAGCAGCCGAGTGTGACTGAAGAATCTCCACTAGGTTGTTCCACAATAAAATATGTAGACAGACGGCTCATTGTTTGCTCTCGGTGCGCCTTATGCCCCCCCCAACACTGTCTTAAGTGCTTAAGTGTCAGCTGTAAGATTGATTTATTTAAGTGAATTTTATGTAATGTATATATTCAAATTCAATTCAAAAATACTTTATTGATCCCAGAGAGAAATTAAGTCTTGGTATAGCTCATATAATTAATTCTTTAAGGAGTTGTTGTAGATATATATATATATCGCTTTTTAATTATGACAGAATGTTTTGGCATTACAGCAGTCAAGTTCTTCCCATAATTAATGACCAGCTTGTTGCATGTTTCCACTGGTTTTTCAACAAGTTATGTGTTTCAAGTCTTTGAGGTTGGAAGGCCTCCTTGCCATCATCACCCTAATCTTTAAGTCCCTCCACAGATTTTTTTTAAATTTTTTTTTATTACATGATTCAAGTCGGAAATGTTGCCCGGCCACTAAAATCGTTATTATTATTGTTGAATAAAAATATTACTTTCAACTCAACTTTTCCCGCTTTAGGAAGGTTATGATCACCAAAATTATTTTAGTTTCCTTTTTTTTATTTCTTCATTTTATTTTATATAATAAATAGTTATTCAGGCAATATAGTATTTGAAAGTTTCAAGTTAAAAGTGAAAAACTATAAGATACAACTCTTACATATATATGTTTTTGACTAAACTGTATTTGAAGCATAGTGGATTAGCGCTTGATGAGGCCACAGCAGTCAACCAATCAGATACTTGCCCGTTCAAAGTTCGGCCTATTCTGCAGGTTTTACAGGCAATTTCTAAACACGCATGGCCAAATATCATTTGGCTTTACATTTCACAGAGAGTTTAAGTGGAATGCAATCATCAACAGCAGAATAATACAGCAGCCTACAGTTAAGATAGTTGGCTTGTAAACAGCATAGCACATTGCTTCCTATAGTCCAGTGTATCTTGTTGTTTCCTAACCTCAGAGCCGCAGCATGAGCTAATAAATCCCTCTACGTGTCTTTTTTATTGCACCGATTTTTCAACTGTTGCACAATGACATGGTGGGCGTTGTTTTCTCACTGTTCCAACCAGTTCGGTCACATTTACCCCGCTCGGTCCTCATGCACTGCTATACAGTGCTTGCTTTGTTGTGGGGAGGGAGAAAAAAAATGTCAAATTGTCTGTTGACTTGCAAATTCTTGCCATTACTTCCTTAACTGGTACACACTGGCCCTTCTACTGATACTCATCATGGTCTATATTTGATGATGTGGCTGATGGATTCGTGACAAACGCGCACTGCAAACAAATAACTGAGGCCCTCTCTTGTTCACTGCGTCCGTATCGACAAAGATGTGATGATTTACTTTGATATGCTTTTAAAAAAAAAACAATCTTGTTGCTTTAAAATATTTGTAATAATTTAGTCCCGTTTCTCTTTACAGAAGAAAAAATCCATGCTTTCAAGTTCATTTTGTTTCATTAAGTTTAACTCAAGACTAAAACAAATGAACAGTGTTTCAAAGCAATGAATCAACTGTCGTTGCGTATGCCAACACATGTTGCTTTAACCTCATATGGCATTATATCGGGTAAACATTTAGTTGCAATGTTAGCCTTAAATACCGCAATAACTATACCGTTATGTGATTGGTTCTACCTTTTCTTTCCGTTTTCAGCACTATGTCGCGTGGCAAAGTACATTTATAAAAATGTAAATATCAGTTGCAAACAATTTGGGTAACAGCCTTAAAAATCCACCACAAACACAAGTAGTTGAGGCTTTTCGCGTAGTGTGCACAGTACTATACAGTTGTTGCCATCCCACTGGTTATAGAGTAATCCTAGTGTAACAAGCCGATATCAGCTGGTTGATTAGTTGGTAAAGTATCTATCTGTCTGTCTGTCTGTCTGTCTGTGAAAATGTGCTTATATTCCATTATTATCTGCTGTTTAGAGGTATAATTACACTATTTGATGTACGATTCTTGTTTGTGTTTATAGGGCAGTGGCCTACAGTCACTGGGCTATCTGTTGCCAAAAATTGTAACAGTTGCTTTCATTGTTGCAACAGAAAGTCCTGACAGATCTTTTAAGTCCATCTCGCCCATCCTTATGTATCGCTTCGTTAGTTTCTACTCCATAACTCTTCCTGCTTTTATTTAGGTTTTGTAAGCAGCCATATAAGCAAGGGGAAAGTGTAGAAATGTACTTTCGGCCAGCTGATTGGCGTTTCACAGGCATTACTCTGTGGGAACGTCATGACAAAAACAAAAAAAGTTAGCTGTAATGTTTTAGAACCATCCCGGTAATTTTACCGGACCTTCACGGTATGCCCCCCATTTCACCGAGCGGCCCTAAAGGACTGCTTTCCGGGCCATTACAGGAACCATAAGAGTACCCGCCTTGTGCTATTTACTTGGAAATGGCCCGATAGAGTAGGTAGGCGGGACTTGTTATTTACCCACGCTGATTGGTTGCAACTCAGTGGGAAACAATATGAGCAGACGTCGCTAAACAACCGGCATTTGTAAAATTTGAGGAGTTGCTGGCGAAGCTGCGTAGAACAACATGGCAAACAGAAACGCGGTAAACGTCCCCGGTTCTTCCAGGACCGAGCCAGTATCCCTCCCCCACCCCCCGATCCCCGTCCCAGGAACTGGTCTGGTGGAAACGGGCCTTTTAATGCCGGTGAGGGATCCTAACTCTGTCCTTCTTTCTGCTTCCAGGTGGCTGGTGATCGCAGTGGGTCTGGTTCGAGCTTACCTGGCCAGAGGAAGCTACCACGGGCTGTATTACTCTATAGAGAAGCCGCTGAAGTTCTTTCAGACTGGAGCTCTTCTGGAGGTTAGAGAAGTACTAAGACTGTGACTTTTTTTTTTTCATTTAAGGCATGATGTATCAGTGTTCACTTGTATCAGCAACACACTGTTTCTGAGTTATTAATGGTTATGTATAGGATGAAACAGTTGTTTATTTCTTTAGTTTCTTGTTCCATGAGTTAAGAAAAACCATCTTGCTAACAAAGGTGTGCCAAGCCCCAGCCTTGTTTTCTGTTATCTTTAGAGTGTTTAGTATGTCCTGTGTTTAATGTCAGCCTGATAACCCAGCATGCTTTACAGTCCTAATTTAAAGGCACAGATGGATTTTTAGAACTATCGTATTGTTAACTTAAAGGTACAGTGTGTAAAATATTTTTACTTGTTTGCTGTGAAATTCTGTGCATCCCGTTCACAAACGTGTCCTTTTTCCATTAATATTTTTCACCAACGTCTAATTCTAAGTATTCCTATTAACTTGAAATGTTAACTTTTTATATACATAAACTGTGGTCGACCCTCCATAGTCACTCGCCATCTTGAAAACACTGATCTTCGAGAAACTGTAGCGTTTTTCCTTCTCCCTCTAAACGTTGTGTGGGGGATGGCGCCGGTTGTTTCCATGGCAGCCTGGCTGGTTTGGGGAAATTCTGCTTCTTCCTCTCAGGTAGCTTGCCCTGCTTCAGCCGCATGTGACACACCTCTGTCTCAACTGACGCTGAATCGTCGGATGATATCTGAGTCCATTTACAGACGGGGGATAAATACACAGACTCCACTACCTTGTGTATATCCAAAATGGCAAATAATCTAATAAATGGCCTCAAATATATAAAATAAAATAAACAAGACAGCATAGTTTGCTTGTTACATTAGCTTGGAGTCAATACAAATTTGCTAGTTGCTGTTAGCCATGAAAAACAGCAAACATACTTAGCATCAACATAGCTAAAATAAAAAACAAATTTTTTATTAGTCAACATATATTTAGATAAAACTTAGAAAAGAATACAGATTAAGAGAACGGACCGGATTGCTGGATTAAAAGCTGGAAGTCATTGATGACATATTGCCCTTTTGATGCGTGTGGGCTACCGTAGCTGCAATACCTACTCTGAACTGCGTGGTGCCAAAGAGTAAAAAATAAATTACACACTGTACCTTTTAAAATGCATGATGAAGAAGTACTCAGCCAGATCTCGATTACTGAGGTACACGTCTTACAAGTACTTGTACACCTTCAAAGTATTAACTGTAATAACATACTCTACAAAATGTTTGTTTGCATAAAACATTTCAAATAACCATTATGCATCTAAAAATAAACTTTAGCAGACAAGGTTCTGAGCTCTGTGCTGTTTGGTTGAAACTGGGTACCGTTGAGTCTTTGTGCTTTTCCTCTTAAAGTACGTCAAGTAATTCTCTCTTTTTATTTCCCAGATCCTGCACTGTGCTGTAGGTGAGTGTCTGTGCAGTTTTCCTTAAGGATAGAGGTTGGTAACAACTTGGAAGATCTAAGTATGTGGCCCTAAACTTTATTATTAAAATACCAAAAGGTGTATCAAAGTAGAAGCTCTAAGTTGGTTTATAGACCAAAATTGGTGCTAGTTCTTTGTATTTATGCTTCTAATGAAAAGGAAGAAAAAAAATCCCCACACTATCAGAACTGCCAATCACAGATCAGAACCAATCAAGCGAAACTGGCCAATTTCGCCCTCTGCCCTCTTGACTGACCTATCAGTCATTCATCTGTAATTACCCTACGACCTTCAGGTCTTGGAAGAGCTAAAAAAAAAAAGAAGAAGAAAAGTGGGGAAAAAAGTCTCGTCGGAAAATATTTCCACCTAAATGTCACTTAATCTTCATGGCGCTCTCCATGTGTATTGGCAAGAATCTGGTGCTACAATATGTATCAGGATACAGGGGGGACAATACGATATATTGCAATACTATGAGTGAGACTGTATATTAGTCATAGTAGAAAAACTGTCACAGCATTCTAAACACTCCAACCTGTTTCACACATAACACAACTCCAGTTTTATTACTAGATCTGGTTGATCCACTGGAACGAAGAAAGTGAAAACAGCCACCAACTACCAGTCATACTTTTAATTTAAAATTACTGTCATCATTAATAGTTTCATTCAAATTCTAAAAAATAACATAAAAATATACAGTGCTTTTGAATACAGAAACAATATTGTGACATGAAATATCGCGATATATCGACATATCGATATTTTCTTACATCCCTACTGTCCATTACCTTTATTTTTGTGCTAGCTGACCTTTCCCATTGTAAATAGGCCTCAGCAGCTGAGCTCAGAACAAATGGGTACATATAACCACGTGGCTCCTTGATTTCTCCACTGGCTTATAAAACAGACAGCATCTTCATTTGAACAGTCGTTAAAGAGCTGACCCAAATCGTTTTGGGTAATGGACATTATTGTCATTACATTTCGTCTAGTATTTAATACAATTAATTCTCAGAATCCAACAGCAGACATGAAAACTGGTCAGGGTTGGAAAAAGGTGAGAATGACACAACCCTTGTAGGGGGGTCCAGTCCCCTAGAAGAACATTTTCGACATTTTATATTTAAAATCATCAATCTTTGAGGGGGAAAAAAAATCTAGGAGAGTTACAGGCCTGGAATAATGTATATTGAAGTATCTATACTTGGGGGGGGGGGGTAAACGATATAGAAAAAAAGCCTATTAATAAAAAAATAATAATTGATCAATAGATAATTATTGAAAACTTTATAAAAATGTATAACATATATTATAACTGCAGCCCTGGCCATTTGATGCTATTACTTCATGACCTATTTTTAATGAAGAACATAATCAGTGAATTCAATTAAACCCTTAGTTCAAAAACCTTTTTTACCATAACTGAAAGTCATAAAACAAAAAAAAATCAACCTGAGTGACCAGAGGAAATACTGACCAGGGCTGTACATTTGTCGCACTGATGCTACAGAGGTTGATGGTTTTGTAGCACAGAGTAAAAAGTTGTGGCATGAGCATAAAATGTAAATTGCTGCCTTTTCAAACCAAATGTAATGCAGTTTAACACACTTAAACAATAAAACTTAACCTAATGCATAAAGAAGGAATGCATAGAATTACATTTTCTCAAACATTGAATTTTAATTAGAGCAAAAACAACAACAGGGTTATCTCAGTAGTGTTTATATATAATGTATATACAGAACAGACATATGTAAGTATGTTTTGTCTCAGATTTATAATGCGTTTCATACTGAACATGTGGATCTTCAGATTTCAGTTAAGTTCAATTCCAGTCCAAATAAATGTGGTTTTATATTATTTTTACATTCTAGGGCTGCAACAATTTTTTTTAGAATATATATTATGTATATGAATATTTACTGAATACTTTGATATTCAGTAAATCAGTCAATATGTTGAATAATTAGCCGAGGTAAGAGCAACAAAGTCACAAACCTTAGCAAAATAAAATGACTCTTGAAATGTTTTTTTTTAACAGATGAAAAATCTACAATGTGGCCAGCTCAGTTTGGGTCCCCACTAGAAAAACATCTCTGCTTTATTTTTGGTGCGACATCCCAAGACCCACACTGGCCACTATTAGCCCTTCTCTATAAACTCCTGGATACGCCTCTGCTCAGCAGCACTGAACTTCTAGAAATAGTCAGTCATTAATAATTCTACAAACTCACAGAGGAGTCTGTGTCATTTCTGATTTGGTCGTGTCGTGTGGTCACAGCACAGCATCGAGTCTGTTGACTTTGACGCTGTAACTTTGCTTTTCGCCGGACCAAAAGCTCGACCAGCTGCGTTCTTGGACTCCAAGATCTGCTCATTTCTATTTCATTATGAGCGCAGCACAGACCGTGTTCACTTAGTGCAAAAACAGCTTTGTTCTGCACTGCTCGTATGCCAAAGGCTCTGTGAGATGAAATCGTGCAGCCGAAATAAAAGAAAACTGTAGAATTGCGGTGGAAACATATTTCAGTCCTTACTAACTCAGTGGGGTGTCTGGTTTTTATTTATTTATTTTTTCCCTTTGGTGGTGTTGGGGAAGTCTTATCAGAGAATTAAAAGTCCTCCACAATATTTCACCCAATTGTTAATAGTCAAACTTATTAATCTGTGAAACCTTTTCTCTCATTTTCAACTAATTTTTGCCGAAAGGTGAGGGATTTTCATGTCTGCAACAGTGCTAGCAGTCCTGGCTGCTAACTTCGTTGTTGTCCAAACAACAAAGGGGTGGGTCGGAAAAGCTATAACCTGATGTAGTGGTGCATGTCTGAGCTAAAGTCTGAAGCATGAAGAAAAATGACTTTACATGAGTCAAAATCTTCACCAATACTTATTCTACTCTGTCACCTTCAATTACTGAACTGTGGATAAAAGGGTTCAGTACACAAGGCCAAAATTTAGGATCTTTTCTCTTTCAGATAATAGTTTCATTGAGGGTTTTGGAACATCCAATAATTGGTCTCTCTGCAAAAAGGCAATGTATTAGTCCAGTGAGAAGGGTTTGGTGGGGGTCCTGTAGGTAGGTTCTTAGAAATGGCCCTAAAAGTGCTGCTGAGACTCAGTTTTCTTCTGCAATGAAGCTTAAAGCAATCAAAGTTTCGTCTTGATCTTCATTTCAGGAATCGTACCGTCCTCCGTGGTCCTGACGGGGTTCCAGGTCATGTCCCGGGTCTTTCTCACTTGGGCCGTCACTCACAGTGTCAGAGAGGTATATCCAGTTAATTTGCATCTCTAACAGTGAACTCAATCAACTTGTCTTTATGTAAATGGGTTCTCATGGCATTGTATGTGCCAAAGTGACCAGACGATGTACTCTTTGCCCTGTTCATAGATCGGAGGAAAGTACGTGTGTGAGTAAAAACAGGATCCTGCCGGGGGACTTCAGGAAGGAATCGATTAGATCTTATAATTCTGAATAATTTATGTTGTTCAACTGTGATCTTTTGCTTTTTAAGTGGGGCTGTTGTACTGACACTGCTGTCCTCTTTCTCTTACATAAATGCCTGTCGGAATTTTCATTGTGTTATTGAGACAAAAAGCGTGCCCTTTTGTCTAACAGCCTATTTGCTTTGGTTTTAACTTAATATCCGAAGAAAGTGTCGATGAGCCTGCAGTGTGATCTGACTTTTAAAGCATCTGAAACAAACAGCATGGTCCGTGGTTGAAGAAGCTTACGGCAGACCAAAAGCATGATGCGAGCCCTTCTGTTTCCTCGTCCTCCGCCCATCATCCTTTGCGTGTCTTTGTGTAGGTACAAAGCGAGGACAGTGTGCTGCTGTTCGTCACAGCCTGGACCGTCACAGAGATCATCCGCTACTCTTTCTACACCTTCAGCCTCCTCAATCACCTGCCGTACCTCATCAAGTGGGCAAGGTAAAACAATTTCTGTCCGTTAATCAGATGATCATTCAAAACCTCCGATTTTTTCTCTCTCCATGTTTCAGTGGATTACAATCAAACACAACCAATCGCCTTTTAAAAGTCAATCGGTGAATAGTCCACTTGTGTGTAATTTATTCCCAGTATATACCAGCTCTACCAGGAAGGCTTTCAGAGCTTTGTTTGACAACATTAATAAACAAACCCCATCATGAAGACCAGGGAACACACCAAACAGAGTTCAAGGTGTATGAGCACTTTCGTAAGGCCCTGTATAATGCTGACTTCTATTAATAGCTTTACAATGTGTTTTTCGTTCACTTATCCGTAAACCCACTCATGTAGTGCTTCCTGTTATATATTTGCACAGTTTATCTAAGCAGCGTGTGAGTCGCACAGGACACTGAGCACGTAAGGAGCAACGGGGCGATTCATTGTCGTGCTCAGTATGCTTTGACACCTAGATATGAGCCTTAGCTGCACTGGTGAGACACAGAGGACAACAAGTTATGGCCTGGTCAGCCATGATTCCCTGCTGTCAATCCCAAGTCTCCATTAGCCAAGGAAATATGACACACCTTCTCTTTGATGCAATAAAACAGAATACAACTGTGTAAAGAAAATAAAACCGTTTCTACACTGCAAAACAACATTCTTGAAAAAACATTTTCAAGAAAGTAAAAATTCCTTGTTTATGGATAATTTTTCTTATATATTTAAATATATTGTCCCATTTCAAGAAATCTTCCAATAAAAACTTTCACTTGTTCCATTGGCAGATAGTTTTTTTTTAAAGTGTATTGCAAGCAAAAATATCTTGGATAAATTTTTTTTTAACTTGTGTCTGGAGTAGCCTTTTTTCCTGCACTGATGCAAAGCTCCATGTGGAAAAAAAGACCAGAGCAGCTTGCAGTACTTCTGGATATTTAGTATATATATATAAATGCATATTAATCCCCGAAAGTAGGTTTGGTTACGGTAAATGTTGTCACAGTGTGATAAGCTTGAGACATGCTATATTACACAGTAGTTTGCGAGCGCTTATTGAGTTGTATATTATACCGTTTTGACATTAATTAGTGGACGGCTGCTTATCAGACATACCGTCTGTAGCTTGTTAACTGTGGTTTTAAAACAGCACTATCTTGATAAGAGTAAAGGGTGGTTCTCCTTTTAGGTTCTACGCTGTGATTGTGTTTTTTGAAACTGGAATTATTTCCAAAATGCCCTATTTTTCTATCTTGTAAACAGATAAAAGATGACTTGTAACAGTCAGCAACAAGTGGGGAAGGGGCAGTGCTGTGCTATTATGTCCCATACTGGAGAAAACTGATCACTCATCTCATCAGTAACATTTTTATGCTCTTACATTGGGAACATTTTAGTGGTTCTGAAATTGTAACCTTTTAACACTTTTTATTGTACCAGGACACAGAGAACCAACCCATGTGTACAAAAATAATTAAAAATACCTTAATACATAAATACTATAGTAATTCATCTTGTCCTTACTGACAGCTTGATTCAATTTAATTCATTTCAATTCAGTTTATTTATATAGCGCCAATTCACAACAGATGTCATCTCAAGGCACTTAACAAGAAGTCATTTCAATACATTTATACAAACTTTCCAATCATCTAAAAAGTTTCCTATTTAAGGAATCCCAGCAGATTGCGTCAAACTTATTACATTTACTGATGCACTTCTCAGTGCTATATATCATCAGATGACTACATAACCACATAAAGTCTGCTGGGGAAAAGCTCTAAGCTTCCCCACAATTTAAAACATCTGAAATGTTGACCTTCAGAAAGCCTGAAAAGATATTGCTCAAAATCACTACTGGGAACAACAGGATTGTTTGCCTCTTTATATAAAAATATGAGAGTGCTTCAAGGTTTTTGCTGATTATTATAGGCTCAAGTAGTCTTTATTCAGTGCTTTGAGATTCCTAAACCTGTTTCAGTTTTTGAAACGTATCACTCTTTAGTACCGGTGTTAATGTGACACAGCTCAGTACTGCATGTGCAGTTAAAGCTGGACATTTACAAACCCTGTATAAAAAGATACCTGACCTTTTTCCTCTCACTGTTTCAGATAAAATTTGACAAAAGATGACCAAACACATTGGCAGGTTTACATACACTTCCTTAGTATTTTGTGGGATTGTCTTTTAGGCTATATGACTTGGATATCCGTCCATAAGGTGGCTGGGTTTTCACTCACTGACTGCTCTCTGGTCAGAAGGATTTGTGTTTGATAAATGAATAAGAATGGAGCAGAGGTAGCCCTAGACTTTTTCATTCATAACGTATTTTTACCCGTCGGTTCTTAAAATGATATGACATTAATATTTTCATTCATTTGAATTAATATTCAATCCGAAAAACCTGAACAGAGAATCTGCATTGTTCCATCACACATCCAGCTGATGAATGCATGTTTGAAATACACACATTTCATCTGCTGTGGCCTGACTGCAGAGTTTCACAACTTCATCCTGGTCCGCATGGACCTGCTTGTGCGTAATGGAAGCTGGTTCCGTGCTCTGCTGCCACACTGGAGACTGGAATTACAAGCCAAAGTTTTGACATCAAGGGACATTCTTCAAGTTGACATAATCAGGTGTCCGCAAGCCTCGCCTGATCGCTTAACTGGGATCGCTTCTGTGACATCATGAGAAAATTAAAAGAAGTCTGCCAAGATATTAGGCAGACAATTGTGGACCCCCGCAAGTTTGTCTGAATTTGCTGCATTCATCTATTTGAACTTTTAATACAGCAGTAAAAGTGAGTTCTTTACAGGCATGAGCTCAAAGGCCACTCAGAGAGGAAGTAGCAAATGCTCCAAAGACGACATAAAATAACGCCAGAGACAAGACGTTGCGTGTTGTAGCGGTAGATCGGGCACCACATATACAAAGACTATGGTTCTCAACTCAGCCATGTTGGGTTCGATTTCCGACCTTGTGACCTCTGCTGCATGAGGGACCGGTTCACTTCACAAAACAGAAGGCAACCTAAATAAAGCATGTTTTATAAAAACATTGAGCCAATATCGCATGACATCAGGCAGGAAATGAAATATAGGGCACAACTGTTTTCCAAGTGGACACTGCTGATTTTATTTATAGCTTTAGGACAACATAATCAGTGTTACAAAACCCTGATCATAAATCCCAGAGGACATTCTGGGATACTTTCTGGAAGCCCAGAAAAGGTCTGTACAAACAAGCTGGCTCAGTGAAATCAGTTCTGTCGGAAGGAATGGGCCAAAAATCCAGTGAAAATATTGTGATAAGCTTGTGGAAGAATACCCAGAAAGTTTGACCCAAATCATCTACCGGCAGTTGTACAAAAAAGCAGAAGAAAAAACTGAGGAAATGTGTGTAAGCTTTGGTTTTGGTCCAACTCGCTCTCTCCAACGGCACTGTAGCTGAAGGAGGAATGGCAGACTTTAGTGACAACTGGGAGTCCTCTCCGTTTTTGTTTTGGTGACCTTGGCATCGTGCGACGGACCGTATAGCCTTGCACACTTGGTCCTTCGCACAATCAATTCTACATGTATTCAGGCTTAAAGCAACGCTGTGTTTACTGATGCAGAAGATTTGTACCAAAAAGTTTTGAGATGATAAAGATTAATACTAGAGGTCCATCATCTGTTCAGGTAGCAAAGCCTTGGGGCTTCCAATGGCTAGTTTATCGGTGTGTGTCGCGACAAACAGTTTGTTTTGTTTTGTTTCTGCTCAGAGCTGGAGGACAAAGCTAGCAGACACAATGGCTGTGAGCATTTGGATTGGGGATGTTTTGTCTGGGTGAAAATAGCTTTGCATGTTTTCTCTTGCTACTCCATTTACCGTACCTTTTTGTATGTATGAACGCTGTGTTATAGAAATGTGGGAGTGTATGGTGTGTCTTAATTTGTCTTCATCCACAGCATTAATTTTTGCTTTCTTTGGTTTATTTAGATTTCCCTCTCTTATTCTATCTTGCAAAGAAGCTGGTCAAGACGTTTGGTCTTTTGATGTGCAAAACAAAATGGTGGAGTAATACTTAAAAAGGTGTATTGCCACAGAAGGGATGAGTACAAACGCATGCCACACTTTTTAGGGGTCAACTTCTAAAAAAAAAAGAAGCAAGTTTTGAAAAGCATTGTAAGTGAAAAATAAACCTGTCACACTTTAGGGCATGGTTCCTTATTTAACTGCTTAGACAGACTCCTGGGATGTTCTTCGTAGGCACTATAGTGATGGAAAAAGTGAACGTCTTTCTAGTGCCACCCTCAGAAATGAAAAACACTCTTTGAATGACTGTTGAAAAGCAGCACACAATAGCATCCATGTGAAGTAAATTATCAAACACAGATCCTCTATCTGTTTCCACAATGACAATTGACATCCCAATCCATCTAACTTTTTTTTTTTTTTTCTGCATCTACAACCAAGGCAACAGTTGTTAAATGCCTCCCTCCCTGCAGTCTTTGTTGCTAGGTAGCAAATGAGGTCGCTGCTATATTGGTATTCGAGTTTCAGTTTGAAATGCACCCTGAGAGACAGAAAATTGGTTGCGCATCTGTGGAACATTCAGGATCAGTAGTGGACAGTTTGGCGGTTCTCGATAAATGAGATGCTGAAGTTTTTCTCTCTGACTTTTCTCATTTTGATGTTTATTCTCTGTGTAGAAGAAAGGCAGCGTGGTGTCACGATCTTTTTCTTCAGATGGTCTGAAAACAACCTAATTACTGAATATTTAAATATTTATTCTGAACTCCCCCAGAGGTAGTTTTGTTATTTACATATCTACTTAGCTGTATTATTGCTTACTGTACTTAACTGTTATAACATAATAATATGCATAATAAGTTGATTAATTCTTGCTCAATTCTCCAGTATTTGTTTTTAATTACAGTTATTTTCATCATTTTCAATGTCCATTTACGTCACTTTTGGTTCCCTTAAATCATCTTTGGAGAATAGAATCCAAAGCACACTTTGGGTCCATGGTCATATTTTCTTCGACAAGATAAAACAATCTATTTCTGGCCTTAGCTGTGGGTTTTATTCTCCTTTGCTCAACATAACACTGCTCGCTCCTACAGTGTAGTGCTTCTTATGAAAGTGATGCCGCTGCCTCTCACTCCCTCGTTGTAGAAGCAATCAATAATAAAGTAATAAGATGGATTATTTATTTCCCCGTGCCTTTTTTGTCTCGAATCTCTCACCGCAGGTACACCTTTTTCATCGTGCTGTATCCAATGGGAGTGAGCGGAGAACTGCTGACCATCTATGCAGCTCTGCCGTACGTGCAGAAGACAGGCCTGTACTCCGTCACCCTCCCCAACAAGTATAACTTCTCTTTCGACTACTACACCTTCCTCATCCTTATCATGATCTCCTACATTCCCCGTAAGTAAACGAGTGCAATTTGTTTTGGGGGGTTTTGTTTTGTACTGTTTCATTATGGGGGGGTTTTCTGCTGTAGTGCAAAAGTACGTTTTTTTTCTTCCCCAAACGCCAATAAAAAAAACTATGATGACCTCCAATCTTGGATCCATCAAGCCTTCCGAGGGATTTCCACAGAGATGAACTGATGATTTGATGGACAAAGAAGATGTAGCAAATGCATAAATAGCTAGTGCAATGTGAAAATTAGAATTTATGTGTAAATCAGATAAATATCAATTCGGAAACCAAATGCCTTTTTTGCATGTTTCGCAAAATGATCAATCTACGTGGAATGAGTTTGATTTGCAAAAATACCATCAGATTCGGAATGATTGGTACCCAGGGAGTTTTGAAACCAGAATGCCTTTGGGCAGTCATTCTCGAGTTTTATATAACCAGAAAATGCTTCTTTTCTTTTATGAGTGGAAAAGACTTTGAAGAAAAAAACACCACCAGACTAATGCAGAGAAATGCGTTATTAAATTCTATTGACTGGGCACTTTGCACATCTATTAGTTGGTCCAACTGGTTTTTGAAATTGTAACTGAAACACGTTTAAGCTGGGCTTTAGTCCCAGATCCAAGTTTAGATTTCAGAGGTATAATGAACAAAGCAGGGAATAGACTAGAATAGAAACATCCTTTATTGTCCCATGGAAGGGAAATTCAGGTGTAACAGCAGCAAAGTGACAGGTAATTGGAGCATGTAGATTCACATATATAAATAATAAAAAACAGGATTTAAAATGATACACAATACAGTAAAGACAAAATTACAACACTAAAATACTGTGCACTTATTAGAATAAAAATAGCATACTCAGTTCCAAGAAATGTGCAACCGAGCAGGATCACTCAAAAATATTTATAGAACCTGCCTGTGTATTTGTGCATTAAAAAACAGACTTTACAAGAAGTGAAAAATAAAAGAGCTGTGCCGGCAGAGTGCAATAACAGCAGAAATGTTATTTGAACTGAGAAAAACTGTGCAAGTTACAGCAAGGATGTAAACATTGAGTTTGTTAGGAGCAGTGATGGTTATAGAGTCTAACAGCCGCTGGGAGGAAGGACCTAAGATGATGCTCCTTCTGGCACCTAGGATGCAGCAGTCTGTCGCTGAATATGACAATATGATGCGTTATGACGATCGCGGATTGAGAAAAAGCTGAAAATGTAGAACTGGTGAAGCAAAAAGATCGCATACGTTCCAAATAAAACAAGAAAACGAAGCTTATAAATGTTGGACAAAATGGTTATTAGTATTAATGATTACCATGGCAGCAGTGAAGTAGATAACAGCACTTGTTCCTGGTTTACCATTTACTGTTCTCCATCAAATTATAGTCAATTCTTTTTTGTTCACCAGTATTTATACCAGTGTTTCCTTTTACTATCACTTAGGACAGCTCAAGTATCACCAGTAGCATTTAAACCACAGTTTAAGTTGCAATGACTTTTTAACCCTCCTCACGTTCAGCTGTTTCTTCCAGTTTAAAGGTGGGCTGTTTAGCATCAATATGTCAAAAAAAGAAGCTTCATATTGGATGCTTGTTTCATTGCTTTGATTTACTTGACCAGAGAGAGTCATGCTGACGGGGTAGCTCTTCACAAGAAAAACCTCGCCCTCACAACAAACATAGTGGCATTTTGAGACCACAACATCTGGTCACAGTCATAGCTTCGACCGGTTTTAGGTAACGTTTTCCTTTCTTTACGGAAATGGACAGCATTTTATCTTATGCCACTAAAATGTTCAAAAGGAAAGCATCAGATGTATTAAGCGAGTAGCCCTTCTTTCCGAAATAACTCTTCGTATGGACACTCTAAACTTAGGCCGTAGCGTTTTCGCAGCAGGTTTGAAAGTATATTGGGGCACGTCGTGTTCTGTCTGGCAGAACTGTTTGTGTAGGGAGGGCTGTCGAGACATTTAGGACCCTAATCGCCATAAATACCAAAGTATCCTGGCAGAACAATGGATTGTAGTAGTTAATATGATTCACTTTACCTGCCAGTGGGTTTTAACATTGTTGCCATACATTTAATATTTACACCAAAGTTGTTCTAGATCCGGTCTTGTAGATGAATGTAAATGTTATTTGAAAGAAGACTTTGATAAATTTGCGACAGTCTTTTTGGTGTTAAGTTTTAAATTGTAGTTTGTTTTTTTTAAATTAAATTTCCTGCTGTAGTTTTAAGATCTTTAAATGAATCTTATTCTTTTCTGTTTACTACTGTGCGATTCTATCATTATGATCATACTTCTTTTCTTTTCCTGGAAAATTTTGCGTTTGTGGTATGAAATATAGCTTCAAACCTAAATAGGAGGGGGGTACTCGTATTATTTCTAGCTTTACAGGCTGCATGATAATGGTCAGAGATCATACCTCTGCTGTAAGTTAAAAACAGCAAAGATGTAAACATTGAGTTTGTTGGGAAACACTTCTGGCGTTTCGTTTTGGTCCCTGTTTTTACTGCTAATCTGCGGTATTATTGTAGATGCTGCAAATCTCTTCATCAAATTTGAAGAAGTTAGCCTTCTCTGCTAATTCACTCATTTTTCTGCATAAAATGGATTAATTATAACGCTGCCTCTCCCCCCTCAGTGTTTCCGCAGCTTTACTTCCACATGATACGGCAGAGGAAGAAGGTGCTGGGCCACACAGAGGACTACAGCAAAGTGGAGTGAGCTGTGCGACGCTCCCAGTGCTTCAAATGAGAGAAAAGCAACCAAAACATCCCATAAGGAACAAAACAAAAAAAAGAACAAAATGTTTTTAGTTTTCAAACTGCCAAAACTGACCCCGTAGATCATCCTATAATCCACCCACATTATTTTATTCACTTGATTTTTACAGTTATGTAAGTAAGTCATAGACATTCTGGATGATTATATTAAAGTTTAAAGAAATGATTGACACTGATAAAGATGAGCTGCTCTGTGAGCATTGAGCAGAGCTTGGACAAAGCTAATCTGAACTGAATGAAACACTAATAGACTCTGACCTCCTAATAAGTGGCACTGATGTGGAGAATAGAATAGGATTCTCACTTCCCGCTGACTTTTTATTTTATTTTAATCCCCTCGTAAGAAGCAGGCTTGCTTTAGGCTACTGTAATATAGAAATAATAATGTGGAGTCTAGCACTGAAAAGTAGGTTTTGTATCCTCAATGTTGGTTTGTACAAATTGTACTTTTTCCATTTTCTGTAATTTATTGAAAAGTTTGGTTACATTCCATATTTAGCTCAATAAACTGTTCTCTATCCCATGCTTGCATGCTTTTTTTTGTTTTGTTCTTTCACTTCATGACTGTTTGTCTGATGTTTGTTTGGCTTATGTTAAAACGCAGTGCCTTGCAAAAGTACCCGCTTCACTTTGTGCCAAGCAGAAGTATCTATATACTTTAGGGGGAGTGCGATATGTGATAGACCAACAGAAGATCGGCCATAATTGTGATGCGGAAGTGATATGTGATTTTCATTTTTGTTCCAAAGATCTGAAATGCAGAACCACATTCTGGTGCAGTTAATAGTCGAAAATCTTTACGGGCTTGTCTCTACCAGCTTTGCACGTTTAGACTAAAATTCACTAATTCATCTCAACAAATCTGCTCTGTGGATATCAATCTTTAGGTTGATTTAGATTTTCAATTGGAACTCCATATATATGCGTTGATCTAACGTTTGAATTGTAGCTCTGGCTGTATGTTCATGGTCATTGTCCTGCTGAAAGGTGAACCTCCACTCCAATCTCAAATCTGCCACCACCAAAGAACACTGCATGGTTGTTGTGTTCTGGGGGATGTGCAGTGTTAAGTTGGCAAACATCGTTTTGTTCTTGGAGGTCAGAAAGCGCAAATTGGGTCATACCTGACAAGAGCCCCTTCTACATTTTTGCTGTCCCCACTATGACCTCTTATGGCTTTTTTCTTGCCACTCGTATATCATTTTCAGATTTATGGAATGCGCTAGTAATGGTTGTCAACTGATTCTCCCACCTGAGCTGTGGGTCTCTGCAGGTCCTCCAGAGCTACCATGACTACCTCTCCGATTAATGCTCTTCCTGTCAGATTA